>CP139509.1:220922443-221184022 GCA_021014915.2 Artemisia tridentata subsp. tridentata
GAAAGGAAAAGTAGATAGAAAGTGTTATAGGTGTGGTAATTCTAGTCACTTAATAGGAGAATGTCCTAAGCCTCCAAAGAACAAGTCTCAAAGAGCCTTTGTTAGTGGAGCTTGGAGTGATAGTGAAGGAGATGATGACGAGCCTAAGAACGACGAAGTTCCTCTCATGGCTCACGACATAGAAGAGGTACATTCTGACTCATCATACTCTTCTATAGATGATGAAACCTTGGAAGTAGAATATAACAAACTGTGTGATATAACTTTAAAGATCATAAACAAAAATAAGTTCTTAAAAACCAAAACGACACTTTTAGAAAATGAAGTCTATTGGCTTAAAGAAAAGGAGATACGAATGGAAAAAGGTAAAAATGCTAAAGAAACGTGTGTGTCGTGTCAGGAACTTAAATTAGAACTAGAATCATTAAAAACCACACAGGAAGATCTCATCAAACAAAATTCCAAGTTTAAAAAGTTTGATAAAAACATAAGTTGTGCAGATGAGATAATGAAGATACAAAAACTACCTCATGATAAAACCGGACTAGGTTTTATGAAACTAGGAACTTTAAGTGACTTTTAGAAACAAACTGTGAAAGAAAAAGAAACTGTTCCAACTAAGTCAGAAGCCCACGGATCCGACGGATCCAAAGTTTTGGATCCGCCAGTTGTACCAATAGGATCCGCCGGTACAAGTTGTGAACAGAAGGTTCTAAAAACTGATCGTACTGAATTCGTTAGAGTCACTAGGAAACCTAGTACTAGTATAACTAATAACAAACAAAAACCATCATTTTCTATAGGAAAAGGTCAAGCTAGAAATGAGTATAGAGTTAAAACGGTTCAACAGAGACCTCAAACTAGTTTTCCCAAACACCCCTTTCCAAAAAGTAATGTTAACCCACAACAGGTTTACCAAAGTAATTGGAACCAAAACATGTCTAGAAACTTTCATGGTCCTAATTACATGCCGTGGAACAATTGTCCACCATTTCCTTACATGAACCATGATAATGTCATGTTTAACCCAAACGGACCCATGAGATATTGGGGACCAAACGCTTGAGTTTTTCTTGAACTTAGGTGTGCTTAAAAGTTGAATTAGAACCTGATGAGTGGATCAAAGATAGTGGGTGCTCAAGGCACATGACGGGAAACAAAAGCCTTTTCTCAACCTACCAAGTGTACGACGGAGGTAATGTCACATTTGGTAACAAACTTAAAAGTAAAATCATCGGAAAAGGTACGATCTCTCATGACTCTCTCTCTCTCTCTCTGTTGATGATATTGCTCATGTAGATAATTTAGATTTTAACTTGCTTAGTATAAGTCAATTGTGCCGCAAAAAGTATAACGTCCTTTTTAGTGAAAATGGAAGTAAAATACTTAAAGACGGCATAACAGTAGGAAAAGGTATTTTAAAGAATAACGTATATGTTATGAAATTAGATAAAACACCTAAAGACAAACTTTGTCTAACTTCTTTGGACGATAAATCAACTCTATGGCATCGACGCTTAGGTCATGCCAATATGAGGTTAATTCAATCCTTATCATCTAAGGAACTCGTTAGGAACCTGCCCAAGTTGAAATATGACCAACACTTTTGTGATGCTTGCAAAATAGGAAAACAAGTTCATAATAGTCATAAGGCTAAAAACATGGTGTCTACATCTAGGTGTCTAGAATTATTACATATGGATTTGTTTTGTCCATCCGCTATACAAAGTTACGGGGGAAACTTCTATACTTTTGTAATAGTAGATGATTACTCTAGGTATACATGGACTAAGTTTTTGAAAACTAAATACGAAGCATTTGACAAATTTGAAATCTTAAGTAAGAAAATTCAAAATCAAATAGGAAGTAACATAGTATCAATTAGAACTGACCATGGTCGTGAATTCGACAAAGAAATTCAATTCGGAGCTTTTTGTGATGTCAATGGCATAACTCATAATTTCTCGGCTCCTCGAACCCCTCAATCTAACAGTGTGGTAGAACGCAAAACTAGGACAATTCAAGAAATGAGTAGAACCATGTTAAATGAACAAAACATACCTTAAAAGTTTTGGTGTCACGCTGTAGATACATCTACATATATTCTAAATCGAGTTCTAATTAGACCATTCTTGACAAAGACTCCATATGAGTTATACAGAGGCAAAAAGCCTACTTTAGGATATTTTAAAGTGTTTGGAAGCAAGTGCTTCATTTTAAACACAAAGGATTATCTCACCAAGTTCGACCCAAAGTCGTATGAAGGTGTATTTCTAGGATATTCACAAACTAGTAAAGCATATATAGTTTTGAACAAAGAAACCTCAAGAGTCGAGGAATCGTTGAACGTAACATTCGACGAAAGTCCACCTCCCTCTAAGACATCACCTTTGGTAGATGATGACTTAGTTGAAAGTCAAATGGTTGAAAATATAGAAAATGTTGAAAATGATAAAGAAGATGAACCAGTAAAAAGTAATTTAGTCAACATCAAAGAAACAAAAAGTCATCCATTAGAAAACGTCACAGGGAAACTTAATGAAAGAATACTGAGATCTAAAGCTCAAAATGAAAGTAATTTCTTTTGTTTTGTTTCTACAATTGAGCCTAAAAATATAAATGAGGCTATAAAAGATGAATCACGGGTTATTGCTATGCAAGAGGAATTAAATCAATTTGTTAGAAATGACGTTTGGACACTAGTTCCACAACCTAAAAATCAAACCATAATCGGTACAAAATGGGTGTTTAGAAATAAAATGGATGAAAATGGCATAGTATCTAGAAACAAAGCTAGGCTAGTAGCACAAGGCTACAATCAACAAGAAGGTATAGATTACGATGAAACATTTGCACCCGTAGCTAGACTAGAGTTTATTAGGATACTACTTGCATATGCATGTGCACATGATTTTAAATTATTTCAAATGGATGTCAAAAGTTCATTTTTAAATGGATTTATAAATGAAGAAGTATATATTGCACAACCTCCCGGCTTTGCCGATTTTGAAAAACCAAATCATGTTTACAAACTTAAGAAAGTTTTATACGGACTTAGGCAAGCACCAAAAGCTTGATATGATCGACTTAAGACCTTCCTAGTTAACCATAAGTATACCATGGGCCTAGTAGACAATACTCTCTTGTTAGGAATATAAATATTGTTGGTCACCCTTTTTAGATCAAATCACACACATATATTTAAAGTGAATAACATTAACCAACCAACAACCCTTCCCTTCAATGGGAGGGGTATTTATAGTGCATTACATGAAATGAAGTGGGCTTGGCCCAAAATAGAGAAAAACAATAGATTGGGTCGCAGCCCAATAATGAAAATAAATAAAAGCCCACAGCCTATGGGCCTTCTACACAGGCTGTAGAATAAAACTAACCTAACGGCCTAAGCAACCTATTACACAATATGATGGATACTTCAATGATCTAAGACGTGTTCCCAACAATCTACCCCTAAGTATTGATCATCGAGGTTGCTTGACGTCATCTTTGCTTCATTGGCTTCAACGTCATCTGGATCTTTGTTCTTCGTTCTTGAATATGTGATATGGTAAGATAATAATCTGCCGTCCTCCAATAGTCTTCAATTCTGGTGTCTTTACGTCTTTTCCACCATGCTCATATGTCTTTTGACATTTGTTCTTCAACTGGTTCTCACTTCTTCAATCTTTGACTTGTGAAAGGTTGTAGAGCTTGAACTTTGACTTTTCTTTAACATCTTTGAACTTTTTTTATCTCTAAGTATTAGTGAGAATGTATCTTCAGGATATGAGCTTGATGGAATGGTAGTGGAACTCCATGATTTGCTGCAGGTAAACAGTTAGCAATAAATCATCCGATACTTACAGGTTTGGACTTCGAGATCGACAACAGCATAGTGTGAAGACTTTCTCTAATCCCAACCCAGACCGTTCTGAATCGGATACCCCCGAAAGGGCTTACACGGACACACCGAAGTGCACCCACGATTCAGTGAGTCGCTGGAGATCACCCCACGACTGTAGACCGTTTTGGAGCTAACACTAAGCGTAATCCACAAGGAATTACCGAAGTGACCTGCTGTCAGGGCTGTTTGATGTTGACCCTGGCAGGATTTCCATTCAATCACTGAGAATCACATTTGTGGTTTCTCTCATGAATGTTCTCGGCAGATTGCTAAGATCTGCGTAGGACACTTCCTAATTTTACAACTGGAGTCCATTAATGTAGATCATCCAGTGTAATGCTAAGTGTTCCTATGAGATCTTTTATTGTATCTCTTGGCTCTAGACTCTATTAGTGCTTATTTGTTTGGTCGTCGGAGGCGTGGAGCAGAGTGCCTCCTTTTCAATATCAACACATCTCGGAGTGAGAGGTCGATAGATTATGTAGGGATCTCCGTGTGAAATGAAACAAGTGTCTTTTGAGAGACACCTGAGTGGCTAGAAGGTTTAGTGCAGTGCGTCACTGGGTCCATGACGTCTTAATCTTCAATACTGGTGTTACCTTAGTAACAACCAGTAGCATATGTATTGAACCCGGTTTCTGCCCTAAGGTTGAACAACTTGGAGGGCTATTTCTTTTCACCCTTTTCTTTACTTTTCTTTTTAATTCTTCAACCCCTTCTTTCTCCTTTCATTTCATTATTCCTTTTTTTTCATAATACCTAGGACTTTCTAGTTCTAAACTATTGGGATTGTCCTTGGGTAGATCCCTCCGGCTCTGGCGGATCATAGGACGGTTTCCTAACCTTAGTCACCTTATAACTCCATGACTAATCCTATGTATGCCATAAACCAAACCTTTTGAAAATCTCTCAAAGCGTTTATGATTGTGAAAACATATTTTGATAACACTTTGAGAGTTTTGAGATTTTCAGAAATACTCCCCCTTAACATGTGCTTACAAGTGTTTAAAGTAAATTTGCACATGTCGGGTAAAGTTAGCACTTTTGAATTGATTGATTTTCAATGAACCTGATCGTTGCGAGACACGCTTACATCACTAGTTAGACTAGCTTGAAATTATTACCCGTCCAGATCAGATTCAAGGAAAATCTCTCGAAATCGGTACATTCTACTCAGACACATCCTTTGCGAGACACGTTTACATCACCAGATAAACTGGCTTGAAATTATTACCCGTCCCGGACATGTCTTTTCGACTACTGACTTTAGCTACCGTCAATTTGAGGGTCAATTCTGAGTCGACCTCCTGTGAGATTACAACGTCACATTTACCATATTTTAATCATCACTTATTCTCCCCCTCAAGAATAGCATACTCATGTTGTTTTTGTAAAACTTTTGATTAAAATATGCTCTTTTTGAGGTTTACGGGAAGAATGTCAAGAACTTTTGTTTTCAGAACAAAGATTAAGTTTCAAATACTCCCCCTTAATGAGGGAATACTTGTCCTTATGAGCAGAATTTGTGAAAAACTTAGAAAAAATTCTGGTTTAATTCTACTCATAAGTAAGAAGCTTTCGCTCCTTTGATCAGGATTGAGGCACTGAAGCGTACCTCAGGGTCCTTTCTTTACAAGTACGGGTTGTGCACTGTTATGTGTGTACAAGCCATTAAGCATGATTTTGACGGAACCATTTTTGTTTTGTAAATACTCCCCCTCAAAACTTGCAATTCATTTGAGACATTTTAACTTTTTTTTTTTTTTTTTTTTTTTTTTTTAAAGTTTGAGGGAAGGAGTCTTCTTGAAGCAAAATTCAGAAAGATTTAGAATTTTCAATTTGAAAAATTCTTGAATAAATTTTGCTTCAAGGTAACTAAAACGTAATACTCTGAAATACTCCCCCTCAAAACTAGCATACGTTTTGACATTTTTTAAACTTTGGGACGAATTGCAGAGTAATGATTTGAAAAAAAAATCTTGAGCAAAATTTTGAAAAGTTTTGAAAAAACCTTCTGAAAAATTTTGAATAAATTTTGCTCAAGATTAAGGTTATAGGAAAAGTGCACGCTTGTTTTTAAAGAATGGTTTAGCAAGGCACTTTCCTTTCTTTGAAACCCGAGTTGTACACTGTAATGTGTGTACAAGTTGTAATGTTGAAGTCCGAGTCCTTAGCTGAAGTACTAAGAAATCATTGTGTTTTTAGGATTAGACAACAACCTTGGGAACCCATTTAAGCACGACGCCAACGGTTTACCATAATTTGAAATCCATTTGTAAGCTGTGTCAATCCGATTTAAAGAAGTTGAATTCCAACGAGGACTGTTTTTATTTGATTGATTTGTGTGGATTAGCACGCTTGTTGAAGCTGTTTTTATTGTGGTAAGCTGTTTGTTCAAATCTGGGTTTGAACATGTGTTATTGGTTGTGCTGTTTTGAAGTTTTTTTAAAGTGGATTCGTACATTTTGTTGCTGTTTTACCACATATTTCGGATCTGGAAAATTGTTTTTCTATTATCTTTGGTAACATCTTTAGTAACTGTTCCAATTTAACAGTCCAAAACATCAAAAGCTAACAGTCCAAACCTCATATATTTGGTAACAGTTCCAATTTAACAGTCCAAAACATCAAAAGCTAACAGTCCAAACTTCATTCAGTTTTCATACATCTGTGTTGTGTCACTTGTTGTCCAAAAAGTTGTGGCTTGTTTACATTATTCTTGGCAGCGGTTTGGGTATTGACAAAAGATTCTTACCGGCGGTTTGAGTTATTTGGGAAAGTGTTAGTGGCGGTTTGATCAAAGCTTTTGACTACGGTTTGGCGTTTTAACCTAAACAGGAAAAGGACAAAAAGTACTGAAAAGTACATCTTGTCTATTTGCGTTTGCGGTTTGTCGTTTTGTCCTGCGGTTTAACTTTTGTGTGTAGCGGTTTGACTCACTGCGGTTCAGGTCTTAGCGGTTTGAATTCAAGAGGTTTGGTCATCAGGTTTAGCGGTTTGATCTTAGCGGTTTGCCTAAGACCAGATTGCGGTTTGCCACTGATGCGTGGGTTTTGCAACCTTACAACAGGTTTTACCTCTCGAGGGATCTCAAGAGGCTTACAACCCCACCAGGCAGTGTACCTGACCGATGTAGTATAGTGTAGTGGTAAGTACGGGGGATTGATCGTTCTCCACAGGGAATAGTGTTCGTTAGGTGTGAAAGACTACTCTAATTAGGTCTAAGGGTTGAGGAAGATTCTTTTTATGTTTTTATAATTTTTATGAAAGCAAGTAAAATCTCGGGTTTGAAGAAGTGGGCGGAATTAGTTGCTAGTCAACTAACCCAAATTACTACGAATGCAAATAAAATAAAATAACAAAAAATGAAAATGTGGTGAGAAACTTATGTGTAGAGAAATGTGTTTACTTAGATTTCCTTACTCCCTAACTATCTTTTACCGGTTAATTAGTGTGTATTAGTCGCGTGGATGACGGGTGTATTCCTTAATACCATTCGTGGGGTGGCGTACTTACTTCCCCAACTCTACAAGCTCCTACTTCACTCCTATGTCGAGCCGGCTAGGAAGCTCCTAACATGGGATCACTAGAATTCGCTTGTGCATTAAATACAACCATAAAAACCTTTAGTACGCATTTGGTTCATGTTTCTTAAGACGTTCAAGCAAGTTACCGAATAGGAAGTTAGCCAGTTTTCTTAAGCCTAACATAGATAAACAATCATCCAATACAACTAATAACACACTAATAACCAATAATCAATAGCTAGGTTTCATTAGATCTAAGCAAACACAAGATAAATTTAGCCTAACATGTTAATCAAAAGACAAGAATAAGATAAAATCAAACAACACATAGACATATTGAATGATTAATTGATAACTTATCTTCAATGTAACATGGAAGATCTCAAGGCAAAAAGCCTTGAAAAAGAAGCTAAAATCGTCTTAGGGTTTTCTCCCAAAATTCCACACACTAAGCTCTCTACTAATGATAAAAAATTAGAAAACTATATATAGATTTTTAGATCTGACGGCGTCACGTTATGGAGTGTGACGCCGTCACCTCGCCGCTTCTAGGGTTCCCGGATGACCTTCTTGACGCCGTCCCTCTTTAGCTCTTCAGAAATCCATTCTGGCTTATCAAGGCTTGACGCCGTCGAACCTTGAACGTGACGCCGTCCCCTTTTGATTTAAGCCGTGATGCCCTTGATCAAGTTAAAGCGTGACGCCGTCAGAATTCACATGCTATTTTCACTGGCTTATCATGAGTAAATTTCACGTCCACCTTTTCTTGCCAAGGCATGACGCCGTCCAGAGTAAATTGTGACGCCGTCAAAGGTAACTTTCAGCCGATTTTTGAGACTTTGCCGTTTTCTTCACTTTTATGCTCCAAAAACGTCCAAAATGCCTCCTTTTCCAGATTTCTCCTCAAAAGTACCTAAAATGACAAAAGGAACGATTTAGGGCAATATTTGATCAAATAAATACGATTTAAGGCTTAAATGACCCCTTAAAAGCGGTACACTTTTCGCTTCATCAAATACCCTTACACTTGAGATTTGCTTGTCCTCAAGCAAATGCGCTTTTACTCTAATCAAAATACAAGTTAGGGGTCATTTAATGCTAACATAAAAGTAATTACAACAAATAATCGTTCCACTTCAATCATAATAAGCACGGAGATTACATACTAGCACCTCACAAGTAGTGTTTAAATACTCACATCTCTCAAGTGTCATCAAAATAAATCTCATAAATGAAAACGGATAATATCTCTCACTACCTGTCATAGCAAATAGATTACCATAGGCTTGGGAAAGGATCGAAAACCTCCTCCACTAGGCGTAAGCACCAAAGATAAACTATCAAAGAGGGTTTTTAAATGGGTTATAACGTTAGGTGTAGGGAAAAGGAAAACACGGTTTTGTTGGATAAGGGATATTTTACTGGTGGCGAGTTAAAGATCTTGATCAATTACATGTACTATACAATGTTGCTAAGCCAAGACTAGACTCGATCTTAAGCTAAAAATAAAATAACAAAAACATAAAACAAACATAAAATGAAACGGGATGGTAGTCCGTATGTTTTTTCTATTTTTCTTTTTCTCATTTTTTTTTTGTATTTTTCTTGATTTTTTCGATTTTTTTTTTTTTTTTTTTTTTTTTTTTTTGCATACACTTTTGCCCTACCATCCAAAATAATACATCATAGGGGCATTGCATTCCCCTTACACTTGAATTTTTACATAACTTTACAAATACTAATCTAATGACTCGAATTAAGATAATTGAAAAACTTGGAGTACTTTTAAAACATTTAGCACATATGGGGTAATAAATGATGTTCATCCCCATTACTCCATTATATTAGTACTTTACCCATGAGTCCCAATCGTCCCAAAACAATATGTACAAGGATATGACTCGACTTAGCAACCATGTAATCAACTAGATAATTAACTTGGGTTTAAACAAATGTTGTAACAATAATGCACTAAAAATGAGTGCATACAAGGTAGGCTAAGGCGATTTGGGTGTACATTTTAGTGGGGTGTAACAAATTCTTCCTTTAAGTAAAATGCTTAAAGGTCGAAACGAAAAGATAGGCTCTGAGGGGTGTACTAGGGGTATCGTGTACTAAAAATGAGTACAACGCAAAGGGTGTGGGAGAATTACTTGACCAATGTAGCCAATGTAATTATAACAAAAACACAGGTGTAAAACAATGGGTTAATCCTAATGCCTCTTATCATGTAGTAAATCTAACTACACGAATGTAGTCTCACTTGTGGCCTTGGAATGGTCCTAACGCAAGTTCTAGAATCTAAGTGCTACCGGTACACACATCATAGCATAAATGCTTTTCCTACCAATTCTAGGGGTGAACCTCACATATTTGGGGGTGGAAAATTTTTTAGTGGTACGGTTTTTGTGCTAGTCATATAACTCCTATCCGTGAGACGCTCATTAAGATCAAAGTTTCACTCCTATATGTTGTAAAAAATTTTAAATTTGGCACTAAAATTGCCCTAACAGGTATTTATCTCAGTTTTATTACACATCTGCCACTAAACAAACAAAAATCAAGCGCAATGGCATTCTCTAAAATCGTACTTTTACCCCCCCTTACACTTAAGATGAACATTGTCCCCAATGTTCAAATAACAAGATGTAAAAGCAAAAAGTAAAAGAATGAAATCAAATACTCCCCTGATTCGCTCGGTGGATAATGAAATTACACGGTTAGATCTTCCTCCAAAGAGAATGTTGAAGCTCCATGACTAATGCATCGCCACAAGCTTGATTCATAACATTTCCTTGTCCAAAATAACCTGTTAAACCTGAGAAAACAAACACGAAAACCTGCATAACATCGGCGGGATAAATCTATATATAAGGATATAATGCTTGTGGAATGATAATTTTGCAGATTCCTGGAGATTATAAGTTGGAGATTTAATAAAAACTTTTTTTTAAAAAACAAAACTTTCAAAATTTTCTGAAAATTAAATCTGACGCCGTCAGGTTATAAACCCTGACGCCGTCAGAAATGACCTGACAAAAATTCTCAATTTAAGTTTCCGGAAAATTTCTGGAAAAACCTTTACCTTACTTCCTGGAAATCCTGCAAAACATCATTATGACTCGATACAAGCATTTGACTCAAACAAATACTAATATGTATGTTAATTTAATATTATTACGATTCATGTTCATATGTGTTCTAATAAACCGATTTGGATTTCCCTTACACTTATCTTTTGCAAAATACCTTTATATGTAGTTAAGACGAAGTTAAAAACAAAATAAAGCATTTTCACAAATTACTTTTGAACATGAATCAATACTAATAAAAATTATACACACATACGGAAACAAATAAAATCAAACAAACAAATAAATAAACACACAAAGCAAATAAAACAAATAAAGCTTGGGTTGCCTCCCAAGAAGCGCTTTTCTTTATTAACGAGTCTTGTAGCTAGACTCAAAGTCACGTACACTACGTGATTTCTTCATCAAAGGTTATGTCTTCCTCATTGATCATTTCATTACCATTCTCTTGATAATGCTTGACTCGTTGTATATTCACAGTGAATTCTCTATCATCGTCGTCAATCAACACAACGGCTCCGGTTTTATTGGAGCTCCTTACGGTAAAAGGTCCATACCATCTAGATTTAAGTTTCCCAGGAAATAGCCTTAAGCGAGAATTATATAATAAGACCTTGTCCCCTTCTGAAAACTCCTTGGGTCTCTTAATCCGTTGGTCATGCCATCTTTTCGCCCTCTCTTTGTATGTAATGGAAGATTCATAAGCCTCTAATCTCAATTCATCAAGCTCTTGGAGCTGTAAGAATCTATTTGTTCCTGCAACTGTATAATCCAAATTACAAGCCTTAAGTGCCCAATATGCTTTGTGTTCCAGTTCTACTGGAAGGTGGCATGCCTTGCCATATACCATACGGAACGGGGTTGTCCCGATTGGTGTCTTATAGGCGGTTCGAAATGCCCACAAAGCCTCATCGAGCTTAAAAGACCAATCTTTTCTGTTTTGATTAACCGTTTTCTCTAATATTCTCTTTATGGCTCTATTAGTGTTTTCGACTTGACCGTTGGTCTGAGGATGGTAAGCGGTGGAGAATCGGTGAGAGACTCCATATCTTTTCATAACCTTCTCCATTTGCGAATTGCAAAAATGAGTTCCCCTGTCACTAATAAGAGCCTTCGGAATTCCAAACCTAGCGAACAATTTTTTTAAGAAATGAATGACTACCCTAGCGTCATTAGTCCTAAGGGCTTGTGCTTCCACCCATTTCGAAACATAATCAATGGCCACCAAGATGTATTCATTCCCTCCAGAAGATGGGAATGGTCCCATGAAATCAATTCCCCAGACATCAAAAACCTCACAAACTTGTATATAATTCTGTGGGGCTTCATCCCTCCTAGAGATATTCCCAGCTCTTTGACATGCGTCACAAGTTTGTATCATTCCCTTCACATCACGAAATATTGTAGGCCAATAGAATCCCGCGTCGAAGACCTTTCGTGCAGTAGTGCTTATTCCGTGATGTCCTCCAGATGGACCTGCATGACACTCTTTCATAATTCTGACAGCCTCTCTTTCCGAAACACAACGCCTGATTACCTGATCTGGACATCTTCGAAATAAGAAGGCTTCATCCCAAAAGTAGTACTTTAATTGATTAAAGAACCTCTTTTTTTCATGCCTGCTCATATGCTCAGGAATGACTCTACTTGCCAGGTAGTTAGCATAATCCGCATACCAAGGTTCAGAATCATTTATTGACATGAGCTGCTCTTCAGGAAATGTTTCCCGAATCTCACTCTTGTCTGATTCAGCGAGGCTGGGGTTTTCGAGACGAGAGAGATGATCAGCCGCAAGATTCTCTGCTCCTTTCTTATCACGAATTTCAACATCGAACTCTTGCAATAGTAGGATCCAACGAAGTAACCGTGGTTTAGCATCCTGTTTAGTGAAAAGATATCGAATAGCTGAATGATCCGTAAAAACAACCGTTTTAGAAAGGACAAGATACTGGCAAAATTTATCAAAAGCGAATACCACGGCTAGTAATTCCTTTTCAGTGGTAGTGTAGTTTTCTTGAGCAGGATTCATGGTTTTGCTAGCGTAGTATATTGGCTGAAAGTGTTTGTTAAGCCTTTGGCCTAATACTGCTCCAACAGCATAATCACTAGCATCGCACATGATTTCAAAGGGTAACTCCCAGTTAGGGGTAACCATAATTGGAGCTTGGGTAAGTTCCTGCTTCAATAGATCGAATGCGTCCTTGCACTCTTGAGAGAAGTCGAACGGGGCATCCTTCATGAGCAACTGAGTCATTGGTTTAGCTACCTTTGAGAAATCTTTAATGAATCTCCTATAGAAGCCAGCATGACCCAAAAAGCTACGGATTGCCTTGACAGTTGTTGGATAGGGAAGTTTGGATATAGCTTCAATTTTTGCCCGGTCTACTTCGATTCCACTTCCTGAAATTTTGTGCCCTAGCACAATCCCTTCTTTCACCATAAAGTGGCACTTTTCCCAGTTTAGTACCAAGTTGGTCTCCTCACAACGTTTGAGCATTTTCTCAAGGTTAGCAAGACAGCGATCAAAAGAATTTCCAAAGACTGAAAAATCATCCATGAAGACCTCCATGCTGTCTTCCATTAACTCATGGAAGATTGCCGTCATGCAACGCTGGAAAGTGGCGGGGGCGTTACATAGTCCAAAGGGCATTCGCTTGTAGGCGAAGGTGCCATAGGGGCATGTAAACGTAGTCTTTTCTTGGTCCTCAGGAGCGATAGGGATTTGGAAATACCCTGAGAACCCATCTAGGAAGCAGTAGTACTCATGCCCTGCTAACCTTTCCAACATTTGGTCGATAAATGGGAGAGGGAAATGATCTTTTCGAGTTGCGTCATTCAACTTCCTATAATCGATGCACACACGCCATCCAGTTACTGTTCGTTGAGGTACTAACTCATCCTTATCGTTCTTCACCACCGTCATTCCTCCCTTTTTTGGTACAACCTGTACAGGACTTACCCATGGACTGTCCGAAATCGGGTAAATTAGCCCTGCATCTAGGAGCTTAATGACTTCCTTCTTTACAACTTCCTTTATGTTGGGATTTACTCGCCTTTGAGGCTGCACGGAGGGTTTATAATCTTCCTCCATGAGGATTTTATGCGTGCAGAAAGTAGAGTCAATCCCCTTGATGTCGGCTACACTCCATGCTATAACCCCTTTATATTTTTTTAGAACTCCTAAGAGTTTATCTTTTTGTTCACTTTTCAAGGAGGAGCTTATGATTACCGGAAGTTGATCTTCTCCTTGAAGGAAGGCATATTCAAGGTTGTTCGGGAGTTCCTTGAGTTCTAACGTGGGTGGCTCGATGATGGAAGGTTTAAGTTTGTTCTCGGGTTTACGAAGCTCAAGCTGTTCGATTTCTTGTCTGGGATAGAAGGAGACTGCATTCACATCCATAGTCTTTTCCTCCTCT
This sequence comes from Artemisia tridentata subsp. tridentata, assembly GCA_021014915.2. Classification (NCBI taxonomy): domain Eukaryota; kingdom Viridiplantae; phylum Streptophyta; class Magnoliopsida; order Asterales; family Asteraceae; genus Artemisia; species Artemisia tridentata. Next base: position 220,936,383 of record CP139509.1, read on the forward strand.
AAGATGGGTAAGAAAGCTTCATCTCGCAACCAACCAGCTTCCATCTGTTCATCTATATAATTGTCAATCTCGTCGGATAATTCATCGATTTCTTTGATGAAATACAGCTGATTATCTGCTTCGAGAGAAAGATTCATTGTGTCCTTGATGTCGAAGGTTAAGCTATCGGCCCCCACTCGTAAGGTTAGTTTGCCGTCATGAATATCAATAACAGCACGAGCAGTTGCAAGGAATGGTCTTCCTAGAATGATGGGCACAAGATCATCTTCTTCCATTTCTAGGATGACGAAGTCAACTGGAAATTTAAACTTCCCTACCTTAACCAACACATTCTCGCATATACCTAAGGGGTATTTGACTGATCTATCGGCAAGTTGGATGCTCATACGGGTTGGTTTCAACCCAGAATACCCTAGCTTGAGGAACATGGAGTGCGGCATAAGATTGATGCTTGCTCCTAAGTCGGCTAAAGCATTCTTGACTGAAAGAGATCCGACTGAACAGGGCAAGGTGAAACTACCTGGATCGTCCACCTTCTTTGGCAGCCCTCGTTGAGTCACCACAGAACATTCTTCTCCTAAGGTTACAAGACCCTCGAGCCCTTTCCTGTTGGTGAGCAGCCTCTTGAAGTATGTACTATATTTGGGCATATGATAACATGCATCAAGAAGGGGTATGGTGACAACCGAATTCTTCAAATATGACAAGAATCTTTTATTATCATTTTCGACCTTTTGATTCTTGAGGCGAGATGGGTATGGGACTTTAATGGGTTGCTTGGCAGAAATAGGTGGGGATGGAGTTACCGGAGGGGTTTGCTCGGGATTTTCGTCGTTCACATTACCTTCCTCCTTATGAGGGGTGTCGGGTTCCATGACGTTAGATTGTTGAGCTGGGTAAGGTGGATCCTTAGTAGTTGTTCCAGCACGAGTGGTGATGGCGAGTAAGGGATCTCTTTGAGGTTTGCCAAGGCCGTCGAGAGTGGCGTTGAGCTCTGCGAAATTGGCCCTCACGTCGTTTTGTTGGCTATTGATAAGGTTGTCGAGACCATTTAGTTGCAGATTCTTTTCAAACGTGAAATGCCCGAGATCATCCTCAAAAGTGCTCCTAACCTTATAGTCAGGATATTCTCCTCCTCCCTTTTCTCTCACAAGATTTCCCCAAGGGGTGAAATCATTGTTTTGGTAGAAAGTTAAGAGCGAAGGATCATCGAAGATGTCGTGGCTTGACAAGCATGCTTGTTCGGTGGTGGTATCATCCCCGCATTCCTCCACTTCATGCGGGCCACCACATTGATCACAGATCAAGTATGGGTTTGATAACCGCTTAGTTGGTTGCGACTTGTCTAGATAAGATACCTGATCATTCAACCTACTCACCCGGCTAGCAAAAGAAGGCTCTTTCATGATCTTGGAAACGCTCATGATCGAATCGGGTTCATCCCAGGTATCGTCTTGATCATTCGCGTATTCCTCAATTCTATTCCATCCTTCTTCAACGCTTAGTTTGGCTATTTTTCCTTTTGATGAATTATTAATGCCCAATTGGTCGTTTTTGGAGACACTGTCATAAAAGATTTGGACAAGAAGCCAGAGTTCAATGCCATGATGAGGGACCTGTCTAATTAGATCCTTGAATCTAACCCAAGATTTGTGAATAGGTTCTGCTGGTCCAACCTGGAAGCGGAGGATTTCGTCTCTCAACGTTGAAGTTCTTCCTACGGGAAAGAATTTCTCATAGAATTTTGAGATAAGCTGTTCCCATGTGAAGATGGATTCGGAAGGAAGTTGGTTATACCAGTTTTCGGCTTTTTCATGAAGGGTGAAGGGAAAGAATCGCAACCGGGAGGTATCTCTAGTGGCTCCGTCCGTATGGAGGGTATCCACTATTTTCAGGAAGTCCTTGATGTGTTGGATTGGATCTTCAGTTTTCAATCCGTGAAACTTGCATACACTTTGGACCAGCCAAATATCGGTTGCACGCAAGACCCCATCCGTGTGTTCATTTGGAAAAACGATAGCATTGGAAAAACCACGAGGGGTGGGAGAAGAGTAGTCCTTGAGACATTTAGGGATTGGGATTTCGGGAGCTTCCATATCGTGATTGGGTTGAGGGCTAGGAGGTGTAGAATGATGATTGGATTCTTCCTCGGAGAGGGCATCATCAAAATTGATCGTAGATGGTTCAGCCGCTTGGTGGAGTCGCCTTAATTTATGCATTTCCCTTTCGGGTTCAGCATAGGGTGTGGCAAGAGTCTTTATCGAGCTTCGGCTCCTAGTGATTCTAAGATTAGGGGGGTCATCATCCAAAATTAGGGAATATCCTCCTAAAGTGCGGGCTCTAGGAGGTGGTGGTGGTTGTTGTGGTGGTGGGTTGTGGGGGTTAAGGATATTACCATCTTCCATGATGTCGGATGGTAATGGTTACGAACAAAGACACGAAGAAAATAGATAGACTAAAGAAAACCTAGAAAAATAAAATAAAAATATCACTAGAAAGGAATCTAGTGAGTAGACCTAATAGAAATAAAAATTCAACCTAAACAATAACTATTCCCCGGCAGCGGCGCCAAAAACTTGATGCGTGGGTTTTGCAACCTTACAACAGGTTTTACCTCTCGAGGGATCTCAAGAGGCTTACAACCCCACCAGGCAGTGTACCTGACCGATGTAGTATAGTGTAGTGGTAAGTACGGGGGATTGATCGTTCTCCACAGGGAATAGTGTTCGTTAGGTGTGAAAGACTACTCTAATTAGGTCTAAGGGTTGAGGAAGATTCTTTTTATGTTTTTATAATTTTTATGAAAGCAAGTAAAATCTCGGGTTTGAAGAAGTGGGCGGAATTAGTTGCTAGTCAACTAACCCAAATTACTACGAATGCAAATAAAATAAAATAACAAAAATGAAAATGTGGTGAGAAACTTATGTGTAGAGAAATGTGTTTACTTAGATTTCCTTACTCCCTAACTATCTTTTACCGGTTAATTAGTGTGTATTAGTCGCGTGGATGACGGGTGTATTCCTTAATACCATTCGTGGGGTGGCGTACTTACTTCCCCAACTCTACAAGCTCCTACTTCACTCCTATGTCGAGCCGGCTAGGAAGCTCCTAACATGGGATCACTAGAATTCGCTTGTGCATTAAATACAACCATAAAAACCTTTAGTACGCATTTGGTTCATGTTTCTTAAGACGTTCAAGCAAGTTACCGAATAGGAAGTTAGCCAGTTTTCTTAAGCCTAACATAGATAAACAATCATCCAATACAACTAATAACACACTAATAACCAATAATCAATAGCTAGGTTTCATTAGATCTAAGCAAACACAAGATAAATTTAGCCTAACATGTTAATCAAAAGACAAGAATAAGATAAAATCAAACAACACATAGACATATTGAATGATTAATTGATAACTTATCTTCAATGTAACATGGAAGATCTCAAGGCAAAAAGCCTTGAAAAAGAAGCTAAAATCGTCTTAGGGTTTTCTCCCAAAATTCCACACACTAAGCTCTCTACTAATGATAAAAAATTAGAAAACTATATATAGATTTTTGGATCTGACGGCGTCACGTTATGGAGTGTGACGCCGTCACCTCGCCGCTTCTAGGGTTCCCGGATGACCTTCTTGACGCCGTCCCTCTTTAGCTCTTCAGAAATCCATTCTGGCTTATCAAGGCTTGACGCCGTCGAACCTTGAACGTGACGCCGTCCCCTTTTGATTTAAGCCGTGACGCCCTTGATCAAGTTAAAGCGTGACGCCGTCAGAATTCACATGCTATTTTCACTGGCTTATCATGAGTAAATTTCACGTCCACCTTTTCTTGCCAAGGCATGACGCCGTCCAGAGTAAATTGTGACGCCGTCAAAGGTAACTTTCAGCCGATTTTTGAGACTTTGCCGTTTTCTTCACTTTTATGCTCCAAAAACGTCCAAAATGCCTCCTTTTCCAGATTTCTCCTCAAAAGTACCTAAAATGACAAAAGGAATGATTTAGGGCAATATTTGATCAAATAAATACGATTTAAGGCTTAAATGACCCCTTAAAAGCGGTACACTTTTCGCTTCATCAGTTTGCCACTGTTGACTTGTCAAGAAAAGTCAAAGTACAGAAAAGAAGAAGGAGATGAAGAGCAGTAAACCAGAATCGATAATAACCCCATATCAAACAACAACTCCATCATCTACCATCCTAAACCCATCTCCTCAACCTACATGACTCGAACATAAACAAGAAGAAAAAAAAAATGGATCTCAGATTCGTTCAATAACACATTCGAATATCATAGATCTTTAAAGACCTTGTGTGTTTGAACTAAACTCTTCATTGATCTTATCAAGGCATAACCTTCTTATATATCCGAAAATCTAAAAGACAAAGACAATAACAATTATGTTATCATCTCTCTTTTCTTTCGGCTTGAACAAGAAACAACAACAAGCACCTACCCGAGACCCGAGAGAGGATCTTGAAGCTAAAACGTCTTGTGTTCTTCGTGGGTTCTTGATCCATGTGTTTCTTTGTTTTATTCGTGTGTTTTGATGGTGCCAAGATCTTTATCGACTGAGTTTATTAGTTGCTTTTGAAGAATGATCTGAGATTAGGTTAGTTCTATTGGATTATTTTGATGAGATGGGAAATGTGGCCTGGTGAGAGAAAATGAGAAAGGGGGCGGATTGTTTGAGGAGATTAGGGATCGATTGATGTGAGTAAGATTAGGGTTAAATGATAATTATAACTGTTTTATGTGGGGATATGGATCAGATCTTATTTTTCATTGGGCTGGTAAGATGAGATGGACTTTTCATTGGGCTGGTAAGATGAAATTGTAGGGCTAGTAAGGATTGCGGCGTATTATGTTTCTCACATTGGGCCCAGATCCGTTTTGGTTAAACTACAAAATGAGTTGAAGTCCTTCTTTGTACTACAAATGTATAAGAAGTTCTTAGTACACTGTTATGCTTTTAGCTAAAGTACAACTCATTTGAAGTCAATGAAAATGAGTTGAAGTCCTGATCCGGGTTAAAATACTTTGGTGTTGGGCTGTTTATTCAACAAAGGAACGAATTTTTTTTAAGGGTGAATCTCTTTGGTTGTTGAAAGTTTTGGGATATAATTTTGGACTGCATTTTTTATTGAGCTTTAGATAATCTGAGATTGATTATTTATTTGAGTTAAATTTTTGGGGTTCGGAATGTCAAAGTTAATATTTCTCACGAGCTTATCTTTTTTGACAAGATCGGGAAAAACCATTGTCGAGATTCGTTTAAACCATCAAAAGGCTAATGTTTGGGTATTTAACCGCACGAGATGATCACGGAGTTTATCTGGTATCACTTATTTGAGATTGAAGTTGAATTTCACGAAGGCGTCTACTTATCTTATCTTGAAATCGGGGATGGTTGGATGCAAGATTTCAATGATAACTTGCTTGGACGTATACAACTTATGATTGGGACTTGGACTATCTAATTATACCCGATGTAAGGAGTTACATTGTAGTACTCAAGGGTTATAGCTATCACTTCAAGGAGTCACATTGTGGAGCTCAGTGTCACACGCAGATGCAGATGTGGATAGTCTCAAGAGGTGTTGTACTAGCTTTGGCTCTTAGTTGAGTGTATAAGGGTACTTAGGGGTTTTCTTCTGTATCGTTCTTCAATCTACAACAGTGCAAGCTTAAGTAAAAAATTTGGGGAATTCTACTTCATTTTCAAGTTTGGTATATCGGGTTTACTTCACCAAGTGGTCAGAGCAATAGCCGATAGAATACGAGGTTGGTTAGTTGGCCAAAGTGTTTAAAGGTTGAGATGAGTTCAGCAATTCTCATGGGATACTCGACGCTACAGCACGTCAAAGATGCTTCACAGTCTAAGCAAAATCGTTCAAGCTCCTTGAATGTCCTTCATGACTTTTCAAGATGTTTTCTTAAGACAAGAACTTCTCGGGTTTATGGTCGTACACGTCAATGATGCTTTCGCAAGTTTGAAATCATCAAGGGGGAGAAACGTGTACTTTGATAATATAAGGTCAACCACCAGGGGGAAGTAGTTCATACTACTTTACTTAGCATGGTTTGTGAAGTATTCTACATATGTGAGAAGAATTGTGGCTGATCTCTTGAATTTTACCCCAAATAGATATTCACCAAAACCAAATGTTTCAGAACATATTCAATTTGTTATTGTCTCACGGTTTCTTCTTGGTTTTGTAAAATCCCGCGAAAGAATCTATTTCTCGGTTTAAACCATAGATTTGTAAAATCTCGTGATGATGCAACTATCCTGGAGAAAGAAAAGTGCATTTCCGGATCTTAAATGATTCTGGTGCTACGGTTTCAACTTCAAAGAAGGGATGAAGTGTGTACTTCATGTATTGGATGGTTTTTGATATACTTCATGGCATTTTGGTTATAACAAAGCTTTACGGGGTTATGCTATTTTGACAATGATCGGGATAAAACTATTATCAAAGTTCATTTAAAACATCAAAAGGAGCTTTTCTCAGTCGGAACAAAAGGGGCTAGATCTGGGCAATTAAACCACAAGATGTGACTACGGCATTAATCCATTATTATTTATTTGAGGTTGAAGTGAAATTTCACGGGTGTATGTACTTAGTATCTGAAGATATCGGGGTTGGTTGGATGAAGATTCTTCGAGATCCTTGTTCGAGCTTTTAATCTTTACAATGATGAAGACTTGGATATCTAGTTATTTTTGTGATTCTTCCTCTCTATTACCACAAAATAACTATCACTTTAAGGAGTTACGTTGTAGTGCTCAGTTTCACACGAAGTTGTGGATATTCAAGAGGTGATGTACGTCTTATACTTGATGGTTGGTTGGTTGAAGAGTATAGAGTACTTAGGGATTCAAAGTTGCACGAACTCTCTACACCGCTCTTAGTCACACATTAGTGCAACCTTAAGTCACAAGTTCGGGTTATGTTACTTCAGTTTCAAGTTCATCATATTAGGTTTTCTCCATCAGTAGTCACAAAAAAGAGCCGACTGAATGATAATGGGGTTAGTAACGAGTTAGCTGAGAGAAGTAGAAAAGAGAGAAATGACGTTTGAACACATCTGTTCAAGCCTCGCTCTTCAACGTAAATGACGTCTGTTCACATCAGTTCAGGCCTCGTTCTTCATCGACTATGACGTTTGAACACATCAGTTCAAGCCTCGTTCTTCAGCGATATATGACATCTGTTCACATCAGTTCAGGCCTCGTTCTTCATTGACTATGACGTTTGAACGCTGCAGTTCAAGCCTCGGGTCTCAATGTCAACACAATGGTGTCTGCTGTCAACTCCTCAGGCCCCGTTCATTAAAGAAAAGAAAGGCGTACGCTTAAGTGCACTTTATCTTCGGAAGAAGAGAAATCTTCTTGTTTCCGACTATTCTCATCAACAAGATTCATATTTGCTCCATGCTCGTTCAGTCATCAAGTGGATCTACTTTCATTAGATTAGACATTTATTCACTCGATCAAAAATGGCAACTTCAAATGCAGTTTTTGAGGGGGAGAAGTGTGAACAGTGGATCAACCTCATATACACTTGTTCGATCAAAAATGGCATTCTCATATGCAATTTTTGATGGGGAGAAGTGTGAACAAGTGGATCGACGTACATTTGATTGGTTGTTCACTCACTTGTTGGGCATCTAATTGTGACTACGGAGTTGATCAGGTATCACTTATTTGAGGTTGAAGTTGACTTTCTCAAAGGTGTGATCTTATTCTATCTTGAAGTCGGGGTTGGTTGGATGCATGACTTTCAATGATAACTTGCTCGTGCTTAAGATTTAAGTTGAAGACTTAGTTTATCTAGTTACCAGCAGTCGGGGTAAATGTTTGACGACCTGGTTAACTATCACTTAAAGGAGTTACGTTGTAGTACTCAGTGTCACACGCCGATGACGTTGTGGATAATCGCAAGAGGTGTTAACGTCTCATACTTTGGTTGGGTATTGAGCACTTAGAGATTTGCTTGGAGCGTTAATTCTTTACACCGTTCTTCCAACATTAGTGCAAGTTTAAGTCACGAGAACGGGGAATTCTACTTCAGTGTGAAGTTTGGTATATCGGGCTTGCTCCACCAGTTATCACATCAAATTGCCTACTTGAGGGTTGGTAAAGATAGTCAGAGAGAGTTTCGGTAGCGGTTGATTCTCACTTGATACATTTGAGCCCATTTTGTTCTTCTCACAAGATCTCAAGAATATGTGTGTAAAATGTGTTGCTGATTCTGAGGTATCAAAACCAGCAAGGGGGAAGGAGACATACATCTGAACGCACAACGAGTACACGTGATGAACTTTATACCTCTTCTGAGTTGGGGTTATTTCGGGAAGACAAATGTTAGACCCGTATCCCGGTTACGAGTAGGCCCCACCCTAGATGAAATATGCTAAGGTTGGATGTAATTGGTTGGTCAACGAAGTTACGTGGAAAGTCAAACCCGATGGTCAAACTAGTAGTCAAAGTATGATTCATGTAGTAATATGAAATGTGATGTATAAACTAGAAGGACCTAAGTTGCCAATTGTTAGTTATGTGTTATAAGTTAGTTGTGGTTAAAATAGTAGGAAATAGACTTAAGGGGCCATTCTTGCCAAAAGACCAAAGTTACCACCCAACTTATCTTATCTAGGAAATTCTAGATAATTCCTCCATTATTGATATGTGAAGGCCGGTTCATTAGAGAGAAAAAGGAGAGGGAAAAAGTTAGTGGAGACTTGAGAAGAGGAAGAAGATGAAGTCCTTGTGTTTGAGGTGATGTCCTAGTAAGAACCCACTCTAAGTAAGTGTTTCTATCTTGATAATTATTAAGGTTAAAGTTTAAGGATTAAGTGGGTTTTCATCATATGATCAAGATATGATCATATGATGATGAAGAATGAAGGATGAGTATGTTTAATGGGTTTGGTTAACCCTTGTTATGTTAATTATTGTTATGTTGTTAGGTTTTGGTTATTATGAAAGATAATGATGATGATGATGGAAGAATGTGAGGATGATGATGCTCTTGTTATGATGTGGCTTGGATTAAGGTAAGTAAACCGGTATAATGTAATGTTATAATGATTTCTATGCATTATGTGTTATGTGGCTAATATGTTAAGATTTGGTTGTTAGCATAATGGTAGATATGTATAAGAGATTATAAGGTTAGTGGATGTGTTAGTATGAGAGGATTAAGGAAGAGGAAAGGTTAAGGCTTATGTGGTTAAGGTATGTGTTTATGTTCAAAGTTATTGGATCAATGGTTGTGTAATATGTAATGTGTTGAATGAGGTATAATGTTAAGTTATATCCGTTTTACTTACTAAGCATTCGTGCTTACGGTTTAAGTGTTCAATGTTTTGTAGGCGTGAACATGATGCTATGGCTTGGAAAAGAGAAATATTTGGATCATAGCTTAAGGATACGGAAGTGGATTGGAAAGTAATAAGCATTAGGAGCTAGGTAGAATACCGAGCTCGAGTCAAGGTTGTATCCCCGAGAGTGTCTTTTATGAGTCCTAAATGTGTGTCAAAGTCGTGTAATGGTTTGGTGGTCTAACGATGTGTTGAGAGTGTTTTAGGCGTTTATAGTAAAAGTTAAAGGGGCGTTTGGATTTAAGTGTGTTGTACCCATTTTGGGTTGTAATCGGGTCAAGTATTGTTGGAACGTGCTTGTTATGTTAAATAAATGAAGTTGGTCAAGTTTGGTGTGAAACGGAAGTGGTATATGTAGTTTGATGTCATGAAATGGGTCAAAATGGGTTTTTAGTGGTAAAAACTGCAGATTTGTTCTTGATGGCCTTCTTGACGGCGTCCCCTTTTAATCGTCCAAAAATCCTCTGGCCCGTCAAGGTCTGACGGCGTCACCATTTTTCTGACGGCGTCACGGTTAGTTGGGCAGTTTTCGAAAAATCATATCTTTTAATCCGTAAGTCGAAATGGGTCGTATGACCTATCGTTTTGAAGCTATTTGAGTCTACTTTCATTTAAAAATAGTCTCAAGGTCTGAAAGTTTATAGATTTTTGTCAGTGGTCAAAAGAGTGACCAGATGTCAGTTTTAGTTCAAGTTTTTCCGCGTAAAAGTTTAAGTTTTTGGTATAAGCGGGCACGGGGTGTTACAACTTGGTATCAAAGCCTCGGTTTAAGTGAATTAGGTTTCCACTTTAGGTTGCCTAGACTTAAACCACTCGTAGACGCGTTAAGTTAAGTTTGAGATAGGCGGGCTAATAGTTTGTGAGTTATAGGATGAGGATGTAGAGTTTGAAACGAATGATGTGATCGTTATATGGGTAGTATGATGGGGACTTAGGGATGAGTCTTATGTGATATATGGCATGGGAGACTTGACGTGTGAGTGATAGGATGACCGTGCACCTCGGGTTGTATCGGTAATTATTATACGATTATGTGAACGTAGTGAAGTATAGAAGTAATGATTTAGACGCGAAAAATAAATGCCTTAGTGGTGCGATGTGAAAGAGCTTAGAGCAATAGGGGGATTAGGCTTTGATTGGATATAATGTGAATATTGAGAATGTGGATTTACTAATGGTAGAATTAATAAGTTGAACTTGAGTCTTTGATTGTTTATGAAGTGGAATGCGTGATATGTTGTGTGAGCATAAAGTGTTAGGAGTTGTTTATGTTTATAGTATTGATGTGAATGTAATGTAAGTCCATGGTGGACTAGACGTGCTTAAATGATAGATTACCGTACACTTGGATATTGTCGGTGATCGTTATATGATTAGGTGATTGTGTGCCATGGTAGTTAGCGAGGGTGAATAGGTGTAATAAGTTGTGTGGTGGGTTATAAGAAATGTGACTAAAAATGAAAGTGCGTAACTTATATGATAGTGGTGACCAAAGCATGGCCTTGTGAGCATTTATACTTAGTATGAAATCAATAATAAGGTATTAGAGACGGGTTAGTGGAGAGTTAAAGCAGTAGGGGCATAAGTATGAACATGTGGTAACGTTGAATGTGTGTGGTGAAGAAATGAAATAAAAATATATACATAATAAGTTTGTGATGAACCTAGTTACAAGATGAGGAAAGGCATGGTGATTGAGTAAATAGTGAAATAGAACGAAACTTCCTAAGTAATAATAGCTAAAATGAGATGAATATGTGTGAAGCTAAGGTGTTGCCATGAAATAATTATACTACGGCTAAGGCGATTAGCTGTAGTCATTAATAAATAATGAGCGTGTTATAATTGACGATCTATGTAAGGTCTACATGTAAAGGAAGCGAGTGAGACTAAAAGAAGAGAGATAAAATATGGAAATAAAAAGGTGATGGATTAAAAACGTAAGAAAGAATGAGAGGGGTATGTGTGAGATAAAGAAGTTGTCTTGAGATTATCATATTACGGCGCTGTAATCACTATAATGAATGCATGAGTTAAGGTTGGTAAAATGTGAGAGGTCTAGATGTAAATGAGTCGGGTGGACTAAAATGTAAAATAAGAATGTGAAATTGATTAATGAAGGCTAAGAATGCAAGAGGTAAAGTAAAGATGTGAAAATAACTAAAGCGGATTAAGAATGTAAGGAGTGTGTATGAGATAAAGGCGTTGTTCTGAAATTATCATATTACTGCTAAGGCGATTAGCGGTAATTACTATAATAAACGAATGTGATAATGTGTGTGTGTGGTGCTTATGGCTTGGATCCGATGTTAAAATGTGAAAGTGGTAAAGTGATGAATGTAATGATCCTTCGGGATGAATGTTAAATGTGGTATCCATCGGGATGACCAAGTAAAGGAATGTTAAGGAATCCTTCGGGATGAATGTTAAAGATCCTTCGGGATAAAAATGCATTGCCTTCACCGGCAAAGATTGCCTACATCCTTGGCATGTGTGAAAGTCCTTTCGGGGAAAATGTTAAAGTAAAGCGGATCCAAGCTAGAAAATGGAAGAATTTAAATATCAAATGAAATATAAAATGAAAATGAAATAATAAAAGTTAGGTTGGGAAATAGGAGTATTAGTGTTATGTCGGGAGTACATAACCACGAGTTTATATTTCTTGATTTACATCGATTGGGACGCCTCTCCATGTAAATGAGGAATTATAAACGAGTGGGCTATGTGTTGCCGAAATGGCACGAGTAGGGTTAGAGAAGTAGAAAGCGGGAGTTTAGAGTTAGTTAGGAATGGTAAGAACTAAGATAGGAGGGTTAAGATTAGAACATGTCTTGTAGCGAGAACTTATGAGAAACCTACGTTTTGAGTGTTAAGTTTAAGTTGGCATAACCGAGGAATTGTAATGATGTTTCAAAATGTTATGATACATAATTGTGGCGTGGTGCGAAAAGGTGAGTAATGAAAATAGTTGATGGTAAGTGTCACGTGTAATGTAACGATAAATGTTAAAGTGTGATGCTACAAAGTTAATTTATGTAATATTTCTATAAGCCTTAGAAAGTAATCAAAAGTGACGTGAAGAAAGGAGTAGAATAAATGAGAAAATTGTAGAGACGTAAAAGAAGTGATTAAGTAGTGTTGATAGGTCGTGAAAGCATTAGCTAAATGTAATGATGTAAAGTCAAATAGTGCGAGTTCTTAAGTAGCAAGGGTCAAAGAATGGGGTTAGAGGGTAAAGCGAGTGAGATGATGATGTGCGGAAATAGGGCGGATTAGAATGATGATTGACGATAATAAGTAAGTCTTGTATTATGTAATATCTAAGCGAGAGTTGTGTGGTATAAAAGTAAGCGGGGGTAATGTGGATTAGGGCATGTGATATGTTATAGTATGCGTAAATTGCAAGATCACTTAGATCGTCGAACTAAGTAAACTAGGGGTTAAGGTGCTAGTAATGAGATGAGTTATGTGACTAAGTATAGGTTAGTAATGAATGGCAGATTTCGGGGACGAAATCTAAATAAGGGGGGTAGAATTGTTAGACCCGTATCCCGGTTACGAGTAGGCCCCACCCTAGATGAAATATGCTAAGGTTGGATGTAATTGGTTGGTCAACGAAGTTACGTGGAAAGTCAAACCCGATGGTCAAACTAGTAGTCAAAGTATGATTCATGTAGTAATATGAAATGTGATGTATAAACTAGAAGGACCTAAGTTGCCAATTGTTAGTTATGTGTTATAAGTTAGTTGTGGTTAAAATAGTAGGAAATAGACTTAAGGGGCCATTCTTGCCAAAAGACCAAAGTTACCACCCAACTTATCTTATCTAGGAAATTCTAGATAATTCCTCCATTATTGATATGCGAAGGCCGGTTCATTAGAGAGAAAAAGGAGAGGGAAAAAGTTAGTGGAGACTTGAGAAGAGGAAGAAGATGAAGTCCTTGTGTTTGAGGTGATGTCCTAGTAAGAACCCACTCTAAGTAAGTGTTTCTATCTTGATAATTATTAAGGTTAAAGTTTAAGGATTAAGTGGGTTTTCATCATATGATCAAGATATGATCATATGATGATGAAGAATGAAGGATGAGTATGTTTAATGGGTTTGGTTAACCCTTGTTATGTTAATTATTGTTATGTTGTTAGGTTTTGGTTATTATGAAAGATAATGATGATGATGATGGAAGAATGTGAGGATGATGATGCTCTTGTTATGATGTGGCTTGGATTAAGGTAAGTAAACCGGTATAATGTAATGTTATAATGATTTCTATGCATTATGTGTTATGTGGCTAATATGTTAAGATTTGGTTGTTAGCATAATGGTAGATATGTATAAGAGATTATAAGGTTAGTGGATGTGTTAGTATGAGAGGATTAAGGAAGAGGAAAGGTTAAGGCTTATGTGGTTAAGGTATGTGTTTATGTTCAAAGTTATTGGATCAATGGTTGTGTAATATGTAATGTGTTGAATGAGGTATAATGTTAAGTTATATCCGTTTTACTTACTAAGCATTCGTGCTTACGGTTTAAGTGTTCAATGTTTTGTAGGCGTGAACATGATGCTATGGCTTGGAAAAGAGAAATATTTGGATCATAGCTTAAGGATACGGAAGTGGATTGGAAAGTAATAAGCATTAGGAGCTAGGTAGAATACCGAGCTCGAGTCAAGGTTGTATCCCCGAGAGTGTCTTTTATGAGTCCTAAATGTGTGTCAAAGTCGTGTAATGGTTTGGTGGTCTAACGATGTGTTGAGAGTGTTTTAGGTGTTTATAGTAAAAGTTAAAGGGGCGTTTGGATTTAAGTGTGTTGTACCCATTTTGGGTTGTAATCGGGTCAAGTATTGTTGGAACGTGCTTGTTATGTTAAATAAATGAAGTTGGTCAAGTTTGGTGTGAAACGGAAGTGGTATATGTAGTTTGATGTCATGAAATGGGTCAAAATGGGTTTTTAGTGGTAAAAAACTGCAGATTTGTTCTTGATGGCCTTCTTGACGGCGTCCCCTTTTAATCGTCCAAAAATCCTCTGGCCCGTCAAGGTCTGACGGCGTCACCATTTTTCTGACGGCGTCACGGTTAGTTGGGCAGTTTTCGAAAAATCATATCTTTTAATCCGTAAGTCGAAATGGGTCGTATGACCTATCGTTTTGAAGGTATTTGAGTCTACTTTCATTTAAAAATAGTCTCAAGGTCTGAAAGTTTATAGATTTTTGTCAGTGGTCAAAAGAGTGACCAGATGTCAGTTTTAGTTCAAGTTTTTCCGCGTAAAAGTTTAAGTTTTTGGTATAAGCGGGCACGGGGTGTAACAACTTGGTATCAAAGCCTCGGTTTAAGTGAATTAGGTTTCCACTTTAGGTTGCCTAGACTTAAACCACTCGTAGACGCGTTAAGTTAAGTTTGAGATAGGCGGGCTAATAGTTTGTGAGTTATAGGATGAGGATGTAGAGTTTGAAACGAATGATGTGATCGTTATATGGGTAGTATGATGGGGACTTAGGGATGTGTCTTATGTGATATATGGCATGGGAGACTTGACGTGTGAGTGATAGGATTACCGTGCACCTCGGGTTGTATCGGTAATTATTATACGATTATGTGAACGTAGTGAAGTATAGAAGTAATGATTTAGACGCGAAAAATAAATGCCTTAGTGGTGCGATGTGAAAGA
Organism: Artemisia tridentata subsp. tridentata; assembly: GCA_021014915.2. Classification (NCBI taxonomy): domain Eukaryota; kingdom Viridiplantae; phylum Streptophyta; class Magnoliopsida; order Asterales; family Asteraceae; genus Artemisia; species Artemisia tridentata. The sequence goes on from CP139509.1 coordinate 220,951,435, forward strand.
GCTTAGAGCAATAGGGGGATTAGGCTTTGATTGGATATAATGTGAATATTGAGAATGTGGATTTACTAATGGTAGAATTAATAAGTTGAACTTGAGTCTTTGATTGTTTATGAAGTGGAATGCGTGATATGTTGTGTGAGCATAAAGTGTTAGGAGTTGTTTATGTTTATAGTATTGATGTGAATGTAATGTAAGTCCATGGTGGACTAGACGTGCTTAAATGATAGATTACCGTACACTTGGATATTGTCGGTGATCGTTATATGATTAGGTGATTGTGTGCCATGGTAGTTAGCGAGGGTGAATAGGTGTAATAAGTTGTGTGGTGGGTTATAAGAAATGTGACTAAAAATGAAAGTGCGTAACTTATATGATAGTGGTGACCAAAGCATGGCCTTGTGAGCATTTATACTTAGTATGAAATCAATAATAAGGTATTAGAGACGGGTTAGTGGAGAGTTAAAGCAGTAGGGGCATAAGTATGAACATGTGGTAACGTTGAATGTGTGTGGTGAAGAAATGAAATAAAAATATATACATAATAAGTTTGTGATGAACCTAGTTACAAGATGAGGAAAGGCATGGTGATTGAGTAAATAGTGAAATAGAACGAAACTTCCTAAGTAATAATAGCTAAAATGAGATGAATATGTGTGAAGCTAAGGTGTTGCCATGAAATAATTATACTACGGCTAAGGCGATTAGCTGTAGTCATTAATAAATAATGAGCGTGTTATAATTGACGATCTATGTAAGGTCTACATGTAAAGGAAGCGAGTGAGACTAAAAGAAGAGAGATAAAATATGGAAATAAAAAGGTGATGGATTAAAAACGTAAGAAAGAATGAGAGGGGTATGTGTGAGATAAAGAAGTTGTCTTGAGATTATCATATTACGGCGCTGTAATCACTATAATGAATGCATGAGTTAAGGTTGGTAAAATGTGAGAGGTCTAGATGTAAATGAGTCGGGTGGACTAAAATGTAAAATAAGAATGTGAAATTGATTAATGAAGGCTAAGAATGCAAGAGGTAAAGTAAAGATGTGAAAATAACTAAAGCGGATTAAGAATGTAAGGAGTGTGTATGAGATAAAGGCGTTGTTCTGAAATTATCATATTACTGCTAAGGCGATTAGCGGTAATTACTATAATAAACGAATGTGATAATGTGTGTGTGTGGTGCTTATGGCTTGGATCCGATGTTAAAATGTGAAAGTGGTAAAGTGATGAATGTAATGATCCTTCGGGATGAATGTTAAATGTGGTATCCATCGGGATGACCAAGTAAAGGAATGTTAAGGAATCCTTCGGGATGAATGTTAAAGATCCTTCGGGATAAAAATGCATTGCCTTCACCGGCAAAGATTGCCTACATCCTTGGCATGTGTGAAAGTCCTTTCGGGGAAAATGTTAAAGTAAAGCGGATCCAAGCTAGAAAATGGAAGAATTTAAATATCAAATGAAATATAAAATGAAAATGAAATAATAAAAGTTAGGTTGGGAAATAGGAGTATTAGTGTTATGTCGGGAGTACATAACCACGAGTTTATATTTCTTGATTTACATCGATTGGGACGCCTCTCCATGTAAATGAGGAATTATAAACGAGTGGGCTATGTGTTGCCGACATGGCACGAGTAGGGTTAGAGAAGTAGAAAGCGGGAGTTTAGAGTTAGTTAGGAATGGTAAGAACTAAGATAGGAGGGTTAAGATTAGAACATGTCTTGTAGCGAGAACTTATGAGAAACCTATGTTTTGAGTGTTAAGTTTAAGTTGGCATAACCGAGGAATTGTAATGATGTTTCAAAATGTTATGATACATAATTGTGGCGTGGTGCGAAAAGGTGAGTAATGAAAATAGTTGATGGTAAGTGTCACGTGTAATGTAACGATAAATGTTAAAGTGTGATGCTACAAAGTTAATTTATGTAATATTTCTATAAGCCTTAGAAAGTAATCAAAAGTGACGTGAAGAAAGGAGTAGAATAAATGAGAAAATTGTAGAGACGTAAAAGAAGTGATTAAGTAGTGTTGATAGGTCGTGAAAGCATTAGCTAAATGTAATGATGTAAAGTCAAATAGTGCGAGTTCTTAAGTAGCAAGGGTCAAAGAATGGGGTTAGAGGGTAAAGCGAGTGAGATGATGATGTGCGGAAATAGGGCGGATTAGAATGATGATTGACGATAATAAGTAAGTCTTGTATTATGTAATATCTAAGCGAGAGTTGTGTGGTATAAAAGTAAGCGGGGGTAATGTGGATTAGGGCATGTGATATGTTATAGTATGCGTAAATTGCAAGATCACTTAGATCGTCGAACTAAGTAAACTAGGGGTTAAGGTGCTAGTAATGAGATGAGTTATGTGACTAAGTATAGGTTAGTAATGAATAGCAGATTTCGGGGACGAAATCTAAATAAGGGGGGTAGAATTGTTAGACCCGTATCCCGGTTACGAGTAGGCCCCACCCTAGATGAAATATGCTAAGGTTGGATGTAATTGGTTGGTCAACGAAGTTACGTGGAAAGTCAAACCCGATGGTCAAACTAGTAGTCAAAGTATGATTCATGTAGTAATATGAAATGTGATGTATAAACTAGAAGGACCTAAGTTGCCAATTGTTAGTTATGTGTTATAAGTTAGTTGTGGTTAAAATAGTAGGAAATAGACTTAAGGGGCCATTCTTGCCAAAAGACCAAAGTTACCACCCAACTTATCTTATCTAGGAAATTCTAGATAATTCCTCCATTATTGATATGCGAAGGCCGGTTCATTAGAGAGAAAAAGGAGAGGGAAAAAGTTAGTGGAGACTTGAGAAGAGGAAGAAGATGAAGTCCTTGTGTTTGAGGTGATGTCCTAGTAAGAACCCACTCTAAGTAAGTGTTTCTATCTTGATAATTATTAAGGTTAAAGTTTAAGGATTAAGTGGGTTTTCATCATATGATCAAGATATGATCATATGATGATGAAGAATGAAGGATGAGTATGTTTAATGGGTTTGGTTAACCCTTGTTATGTTAATTATTGTTATGTTGTTAGGTTTTGGTTATTATGAAAGATAATGATGATGATGATGGAAGAATGTGAGGATGATGATGCTCTTGTTATGATGTGGCTTGGATTAAGGTAAGTAAACCGGTATAATGTAATGTTATAATGATTTCTATGCATTATGTGTTATGTGGCTAATATGTTAAGATTTGGTTGTTAGCATAATGGTAGATATGTATAAGAGATTATAAGGTTAGTGGATGTGTTAGTATGAGAGGATTAAGGAAGAGGAAAGGTTAAGGCTTATGTGGTTAAGGTATGTGTTTATGTTCAAAGTTATTGGATCAATGGTTGTGTAATATGTAATGTGTTGAATGAGGTATAATGTTAAGTTATATCCGTTTTACTTACTAAGCATTCGTGCTTACGGTTTAAGTGTTCAATGTTTTGTAGGCGTGAACATGATGCTATGGCTTGGAAAAGAGAAATATTTGGATCATAGCTTAAGGATACGGAAGTGGATTGGAAAGTAATAAGCATTAGGAGCTAGGTAGAATACCGAGCTCGAGTCAAGGTTGTATCCCCGAGAGTGTCTTTTATGAGTCCTAAATGTGTGTCAAAGTCGTGTAATGGTTTGGTGGTCTAACGATGTGTTGAGAGTGTTTTAGGTGTTTATAGTAAAAGTTAAAGGGGCGTTTGGATTTAAGTGTGTTGTACCCATTTTGGGTTGTAATCGGGTCAAGTATTGTTGGAACGTGCTTGTTATGTTAAATAAATGAAGTTGGTCAAGTTTGGTGTGAAACGGAAGTGGTATATGTAGTTTGATGTCATGAAATGGGTCAAAATGGGTTTTTAGTGGTAAAAACTGCAGATTTGTTCTTGATGGCCTTCTTGACGGCGTCCCCTTTTAATCGTCCAAAAATCCTCTGGCCCGTCAAGGTCTGACGGCGTCACCATTTTTCTGACGGCGTCACGGTTAGTTGGGCAGTTTTCAAAAAATCATATCTTTTAATCCGTAAGTCGAAATGGGTCGTATGACCTATCGTTTTGAAGCTATTTGAGTCTACTTTCATTTAAAAATAGTCTCAAGGTCTGAAAGTTTATAGATTTTTGTCAGTGGTCAAAAGAGTGACCAGATGTCAGTTTTAGTTCAAGTTTTTCCGCGTAAAAGTTTAAGTTTTTGGTATAAGCGGGCACGGGGTGTTACAACTTGGTATCAAAGCCTCGGTTTAAGTGAATTAGGTTTCCACTTTAGGTTGCCTAGACTTAAACCACTCGTAGACGCGTTAAGTTAAGTTTGAGATAGGCGGGCTAATAGTTTGTGAGTTATAGGATGAGGATGTAGAGTTTGAAACGAATGATGTGATCGTTATATGGGTAGTATGATGGGGACTTAGGGATGAGTCTTATGTGATATATGGCATGGGAGACTTGACGTGTGAGTGATAGGATGACCGTGCACCTCGGGTTGTATCGGTAATTATTATACGATTATGTGAACGTAGTGAAGTATAGAAGTAATGATTTAGACGCGAAAAATAAATGCCTTAGTGGTGCGATGTGAAAGAGCTTAGAGCAATAGGGGGATTAGGCTTTGATTGGATATAATGTGAATATTGAGAATGTGGATTTACTAATGGTAGAATTAATAAGTTGAACTTGAGTCTTTGATTGTTTATGAAGTGGAATGCGTGATATGTTGTGTGAGCATAAAGTGTTAGGAGTTGTTTATGTTTATAGTATTGATGTGAATGTAATGTAAGTCCATGGTGGACTAGACGTGCTTAAATGATAGATTACCGTACACTTGGATATTGTCGGTGATCGTTATATGATTAGGTGATTGTGTGCCATGGTAGTTAGCGAGGGTGAATAGGTGTAATAAGTTGTGTGGTGGGTTATAAGAAATGTGACTAAAAATGAAAGTGCGTAACTTATATGATAGTGGTGACCAAAGCATGGCCTTGTGAGCATTTATACTTAGTATGAAATCAATAATAAGGTATTAGAGACGGGTTAGTGGAGAGTTAAAGCAGTAGGGGCATAAGTATGAACATGTGGTAACGTTGAATGTGTGTGGTGAAGAAATGAAATAAAAATATATACATAATAAGTTTGTGATGAACCTAGTTACAAGATGAGGAAAGGCATGGTGATTGAGTAAATAGTGAAATAGAACGAAACTTCCTAAGTAATAATAGCTAAAATGAGATGAATATGTGTGAAGCTAAGGTGTTGCCATGAAATAATTATACTACGGCTAAGGCGATTAGCTGTAGTCATTAATAAATAATGAGCGTGTTATAATTGACGATCTATGTAAGGTCTACATGTAAAGGAAGCGAGTGAGACTAAAAGAAGAGAGATAAAATATGGAAATAAAAAGGTGATGGATTAAAAACGTAAGAAAGAATGAGAGGGGTATGTGTGAGATAAAGAAGTTGTCTTGAGATTATCATATTACGGCGCTGTAATCACTATAATGAATGCATGAGTTAAGGTTGGTAAAATGTGAGAGGTCTAGATGTAAATGAGTCGGGTGGACTAAAATGTAAAATAAGAATGTGAAATTGATTAATGAAGGCTAAGAATGCAAGAGGTAAAGTAAAGATGTGAAAATAACTAAAGCGGATTAAGAATGTAAGGAGTGTGTATGAGATAAAGGCGTTGTTCTGAAATTATCATATTACTGCTAAGGCGATTAGCGGTAATTACTATAATAAACGAATGTGATAATGTGTGTGTGTGGTGCTTATGGCTTGGATCCGATGTTAAAATGTGAAAGTGGTAAAGTGATGAATGTAATGATCCTTCGGGATGAATGTTAAATGTGGTATCCATCGGGATGACCAAGTAAAGGAATGTTAAGGAATCCTTCGGGATGAATGTTAAAGATCCTTCGGGATAAAAATGCATTGCCTTCACCGGCAAAGATTGCCTACATCCTTGGCATGTGTGAAAGTCCTTTCGGGGAAAATGTTAAAGTAAAGCGGATCCAAGCTAGAAAATGGAAGAATTTAAATATCAAATGAAATATAAAATGAAAATGAAATAATAAAAGTTAGGTTGGGAAATAGGAGTATTAGTGTTATGTCGGGAGTACATAACCACGAGTTTATATTTCTTGATTTACATCGATTGGGACGCCTCTCCATGTAAATGAGGAATTATAAACGAGTGGGCTATGTGTTGCCGACATGGCACGAGTAGGGTTAGAGAAGTAGAAAGCGGGAGTTTAGAGTTAGTTAGGAATGGTAAGAACTAAGATAGGAGGGTTAAGATTAGAGCATGTCTTGTAGCGAGAACTTATGAGAAACCTATGTTTTGAGTGTTAAGTTTAAGTTGGCATAACCGAGGAATTGTAATGATGTTTCAAAATGTTATGATACGTAATTGTGGCGTGGTGCGAAAAGGTGAGTAATGAAAATAGTTGATGGTAAGTGTCACGTGTAATGTAACGACAAATGTTAAAGTGTGATGCTACAAAGTTAATTTATGTAATATTTCTATAAGCCTTAGAAAGTAATCAAAAGTGACGTGAAGAAAGGAGTAGAATAAATGAGAAAATTGTAGAGACGTAAAAGAAGTGATTAAGTAGTGTTGATAGGTCGTGAAAGCATTAGCTAAATGTAATGATGTAAAGTCAAATAGTGCGAGTTCTTAAGTAGCAAGGGTCAAAGAATAGGGTTAGAGGGTAAAGCGAGTGAGATGATGATGTGCGGTAATAGGGCGGATTAGAATGATGATTGGCGATAATAAGTAAGTCTTGTATTATGTAAAATCTAAGCGAGAGTTGTGTGGTATAAAAGTAAGCGGGGGTAATGTGGATTAGGGCATGTGATATGTTATAGTATGCGTAAATTGCAAGATCACTTAGATCGTCGAACTAAGTAAACTAGGGGTTAAGGTGCTAGTAATGAGATGAGTTATGTGACTAAGTATAGGTTAGTAATGAATGGCAGATTTCGGGGACGAAATCTAAATAAGGGGGGTAGAATTGTTAGACCCGTATCCCGGTTACGAGTAGGCCCCACCCTAGATGAAATATGCTAAGGTTGGATGTAATTGGTTGGTCAACGAAGTTACGTGGAAAGTCAAACCCGATGGTCAAACTAGTAGTCAAAGTATGATTCATGTAGTAATATGAAATGTGATGTATAAACTAGAAGGACCTAAGTTGCCAATTGTTAGTTATGTGTTATAAGTTAGTTGTGGTTAAAATAGTAGGAAATAGACTTAAGGGGCCATTCTTGCCAAAAGACCAAAGTTACCACCCAACTTATCTTATCTAGGAAATTCTAGATAATTCCTCCATTATTGATATGCGAAGGCCGGTTCATTAGAGAGAAAAAGGAGAGGGAAAAAGTTAGTGGAGACTTGAGAAGAGGAAGAAGATGAAGTCCTTGTGTTTGAGGTGATGTCCTAGTAAGAACCCACTCTAAGTAAGTGTTTCTATCTTGATAATTATTAAGGTTAAAGTTTAAGGATTAAGTGGGTTTTCATCATATGATCAAGATATGATCATATGATGATGAAGAATGAAGGATGAGTATGTTTAATGGGTTTGGTTAACCCTTGTTATGTTAATTATTGTTATGTTGTTAGGTTTTGGTTATTATGAAAGATAATGATGATGATGATGGAAGAATGTGAGGATGATGATGCTCTTGTTATGATGTGGCTTGGATTAAGGTAAGTAAACCGGTATAATGTAATGTTATAATGATTTCTATGCATTATGTGTTATGTGGCTAATATGTTAAGATTTGGTTGTTAGCATAATGGTAGATATGTATAAGAGATTATAAGGTTAGTGGATGTGTTAGTATGAGAGGATTAAGGAAGAGGAAAGGTTAAGGCTTATGTGGTTAAGGTATGTGTTTATGTTCAAAGTTATTGGATCAATGGTTGTGTAATATGTAATGTGTTGAATGAGGTATAATGTTAAGTTATATCCGTTTTACTTACTAAGCATTCGTGCTTACGGTTTAAGTGTTCAATGTTTTGTAGGCGTGAACATGATGCTATGGCTTGGAAAAGAGAAATATTTGGATCATAGCTTAAGGATACGGAAGTGGATTGGAAAGTAATAAGCATTAGGAGCTAGGTAGAATACCGAGCTCGAGTCAAGGTTGTATCCCCGAGAGTGTCTTTTATGAGTCCTAAATGTGTGTCAAAGTCGTGTAATGGTTTGGTGGTCTAACGATGTGTTGAGAGTGTTTTAGGTGTTTATAGTAAAAGTTAAAGGGGCGTTTGGATTTAAGTGTGTTGTACCCATTTTGGGTTGTAATCGGGTCAAGTATTGTTGGAACGTGCTTGTTATGTTAAATAAATGAAGTTGGTCAAGTTTGGTGTAAAACGGAAGTGGTATATGTAGTTTGATGTCATGAAATGGGTCAAAATGGGTTTTTAGTGGTGAAAACTGCAGATTTGTTCTTGATGGCCTTCTTGACGGCGTCCCCTTTTAATCGTCCAAAAATCCTCTGGCCCGTCAAGGTCTGACGGCGTCACCATTTTTCTGACGGCGTCACGGTTAGTTGGGCAGTTTTCGAAAAATCATATCTTTTAATCCGTAAGTCGAAATGGGTCGTATGACCTATCGTTTTGAAGCTATTTGAGTCTACTTTCATTTAAAAATAGTCTCAAGGTCTGAAAGTTTATAGATTTTTGTCAGTGGTCAAAAGAGTGACCAGATGTCAGTTTTAGTTCAAGTTTTTCCGCGTAAAAGTTTAAGTTTTTGGTATAAGCGGGCACGGGGTGTTACAACAAATGTCATAACCGCAGAGAAAATCAGTGTTTTAACTCGTTCCTTATGGTGTATCATTCCAACTACGTGGGGGAAGAGATGTATGAAACAGTTTCTGATGATTAAAGAGGTACACAATTGTATGATGATTCCTATGGTTATTCGGTATCCTACTGAAGGAAATGTGTACATCCGGTGCTCAGTTGCTTTTGTGTTACTGTCTTGGTGTTATCATTTCGACTACATACGGGATAAATTGCTTACACTTGGGATTTAGTTGACTTTGGTGTAGCAATTCTCATATGCTATTTCATGAAGGGAGAAAAGTAGATTTTCGGGTCTTACTTGATCTTGATGTTATTTTTTTCGACTCCATTAATGGGATTGAGTGTGTACCTCGGGTTTTTGGGCTTCATACAATGAGACTGATTGCATCACTTCAACTACTTGGGGGAAGTGGTCTCTGGATACTTTCGGTATGCATTCCTTCAGTCTTCAGCAGGAAGTAATGTGAGCAGAATTATTCAAGTGTGAGATGATTCGTTACTGATCTATTTGATTATCCCCGAATGGAGAATCACAATGGTTATTCTTAAAAGGAGCAGCAATACTTGATGTGGTTTGCTACGGTTTCTGCTGTATACTTACCTTATGTAAGCTTGAAAGAGAGCTTTGAAACTGCTCAAAAAGAAGATTGTCGGTTTGGGGGGAAGCTATCAAAGCTTCACAATTGAGAAGGCTCAAGTTCAGACGATTTTTCATGAGCCTCCAAAGCTTTGGTGGTGAAAGTTTAAGTAATGTTGACTACTGACTTCTACAAAGTCCAAGAACGATATCCTTATTTCGGTACTCATGTCAACATCTTCTTAAACTGAATAATATATTTTGTACATATTTTAAACCAAATTGTAAATAGAAAAATATAAAACCAAAATGTAAATAGAAATATATAAAACCAAGAAAAACCATAAAAATCAGAAAAATTGAAAATTCCAAAAATAGTTTTTTTAAGGCATGTCTTCTGGCATCGATAACATTTACGGTCCTAGAAATGTCATTCAATAATGACACGGGTCTTTAAATGAAGTTCGAAAAGAAGGTCAAAAATTTTTTCAAAACATGCCTAAATGGCTTGCTATTACCTTAGATAGCAACCCGCGTTTCAAAATGGGGAAATCACGTCGCCAAAAAGACGATTGTTCCTCCCATTGGGTGATGTTCACCCGGGTATGGATTACTTCATATCCGTGCATCCCCGATTTAGTACACACTTCAGTGCATTATTTCCTGATTAAGAAGAGAAGTCTTCTTTGTATGCAAATAATTTTCCTTCTATGATTCTTTTGAAAATTATTTGTGAGACACATGGTGGTAACATGTTGGTTGAAATTCCTTCAGACTTGGATTGTGCATAAAATTTGTCACTCAATCAATGACTACAGCTCTTTAACTAGAATACGGGTCATTGATTGAGGGGGAGAGTGATTTCAAATTTTATATCATCAAACGGGTTTCTTGGTTATCTCATAATTGTTAGAAAAGGTTTTGTAGTTAATAGGGTATTAGTTGAAGAGGATCTTACTAAACTTTATCTCAAATGGGCAAATGTGTTAGTTGTTAGAAAGATTAGGACATTATGTGCAATTTGCTTATAGTTTCCTAGCTTTATGTAACTATATGGTCCATTTGTGTCACTTTGGAATCCTCGTTTAATCCCCTAAATACTTTATAACTCAAAATCTAAAAGAAGTTAGAAAACCCATTGTGTTTGATGTTCTTGAATACTCCACAGGCATTTGTATGATCTAATTGAATGAGTTTCGGATGTTGATTGACTTTTGTTAGTCGATAGCTGTGTAATTGTTGTTGACATATTGCTTGTGCTCTCAGATTATGCTTAGGTATGTAGCTATCGTGTTAGAATCATATCTCTAAGATCCTGAGTTGAATGTTGAAATATGAGTGAATTGCCAGGTTCATGATTGCTGATTGCTCTTCATGCTAGATAGCGGTTTGATGTATTTCCTGACTGTGGCTTGATTATGAGATGAATATGGTATTATGGGTTGGCAAGCTGCTACGTGGTAGCTATTAATGAAGAGTGAATCTGTATGTATATATATCTGTGTTGGTATTCTTATGCAGATTCCATGGCCGATATGAATGTGCCTGCTCCCGCTCTAACCATTTGATCAGAAGTTCAAACTCTATTGACAGGCTCTGAATTCACCACAACAACAACATCAGCAACAACAACAACACTGTCATCACCACCACCACCTTCACTTCAACAAAGCATTACTAATTCTGGTCTCGCTGAGTGGGGATCTACAATACTTGGGAAGTTTTGTTGGTGGATGAAAAATTGATGTTGACTACTGACTCCCTCAAAGAAGCGAATGATCACACTGTCTGTGCGTAAAGGTAAACATCATCTGTGTCGTAATAGTTACTTTGTACATAATAAGCAGTGAATAAAATGTGGTTGTTATGTGTCAGTGTATGATTGTTTTAATTCAAAATCTTTCAAACCTATCATACCTGACACTAACATTCTCCCTCATTGATTGAGGGGGAGCAGTTGTATGCTCCATCATCAGAATATATTAAATCTGACCACATTTTCTAACTTATTTAAATCAATTGGGATCACAAATCTCAAAAGGTTTGAAATTTTTGATCGGGGGAGAGAATGTGATTTAAATATGAAACCTGATGAAAATGTGATTCTTTGGACTTAAATGTAAGCTCTCCCATATGTGCTAAACTCTTTCGCATATCGATGCACATATTGAGGGGGAGCAAATGGTTTGTGATAACAAAAAGGATGTGGCATCTTACGTGAGCAAGACTCAGACTTCACCAATGAATTGACGAAAAGGATGTGTTTGAGTAGAGTGTACCATTTCGAGAAACTTTCTGTGAATTTGACCAGGCCGGGTAATAATTTCAAGCTAGTCTAACTAGTGATGTAAGCGTGTCTCGAATCGTCATGTTCACTGAAAGTGGATCAATTCAAAAAGTGCAATCTCTACCCAACATGTGCAAATTTTAAATTAAAACATATGAGCACATGTTAAGGGGGAGCATTTGAAAAATATAAAACTCTCAAAGTGTTAGCAAAATGTGTTTCATAATCATGAACACTTTGAGAGATTTTTCAGAGATTTGATAAATGGCAACATAGGATAGTCATGAAGTTATAAAGGTGGCTAAGGTTAGGAAAACCGTCCTATGATCCGCCAGAGCCGGAGGGATCTACCCAGGGACAATACCTAATAGTTCGTATTAGAAAGTCCTTAGGTATGATTATGAAAAAAGGAGTAATATGAGAAAGGAGAAAGAAGGGGTTGAATAATTAAAAAGAAATGAAATGAGAAAGGGTGAAAAGAAATAGCCCTCCAATTATTCAACCTTAGGGCAGAAACCGGGTTCAATTCATATGCTACTGGTGGTTACTAAGGTAACACAGGTATTGAAGACAAGACGTCATGGACCCAGTGACGCACTGCACTAAACCTTCTAAACCACTTAAGTTCTCTTAAAAGGACTTGTTTCATTCTCATGAGGAACCCTGCATAATCTATCGACCGCTCATTACGAGTTATGTTGATATTAAATCAAGAGACACCGCTCCAGTCTCCGACTACCAAAATTGCACTTATCGAGTCTAGAGCCACGAGATGTATCATAAGATCTCATAGGAACACGTGTTACTTCTACACTGGTTGTTCAACATTAAGGACACCAGTTGTAAACTTATGAGTCCTACGCAGATCTTAGCAATCTGCCAGAACATTTATGAGGGAATTTACAAACGTAATTCTCAGTGATTGAATGGAAATTCCTGCCAGGGTCAACATCAAACAGCCCAGAAACAGGTCACTTCGGTAATTCCTTGTGGATTACGCTTAGTGGTCACGACGGTTTCAAACGGTCTACAGTCGTGGAGTGAACTCCAGCGACTCACCTAATCGTTGATTTACTATGGTAGATCTTGTAAGCCCTCTGTGGGTTTTCGATTTAGGAACGGCCTTGGTAAGGATTAGAGAGAGTTTTCACACTATGTTGTTAACAATCTCGAAGTCCGAACCTGTAAGTACCAGACGTTTTATTGCTAACTGACGTATGTAGGAATTCCTGGCGGTTGCAGCTGATTGCCTAGAAGATGTCAATCCATTACCACATGCTCATACTACACCATCATCATATTCAAAGAAGTCATGATAAACTAAAAGACCTTCAACAGTGCTTCTGCAAACTCTGATGACATTTATCATGATCCAGAAAAGTGTGAGCATGCGAGTCCAACAGTCACAACAAATCACATGAAGGCAATATCACTGCAGTGGAGAAGCTCAGAGATTTTCGGTGGCTGATGATCTCAAAGAAGGCTCAAAGATTACAACATCACATGGAGACGATGCTGCAAGATGACTTGAAGACATATATTGGATGATAACCTCAAAGAATACTCAAAGATCATCCAAGACAACCGATCAGTCATCAAAAGTTCACTGGTGAAGGCACAAAGATCAATGAAATTGAAGAATCAAAGACTACGAGCTACAAAGTCAAACACACATGATAGAATGCTAGAATTCAAAATATTATTTCCGGGGTAACCTCCCTTAGGAGGAGATTGTTAGGAATATAAATATTCATGTGAAGACTCGGTCACCCCGAGTATCTATTTAGCATTTATGTAGCTCGTAGGCTTATTAGTATTTGTTTAGTTAACGTAATATTAGTTTAGTTATTATAGTATTTGTGGAGTAGGTCGGGTCTTTACCCACTGTCAGCTCACTCTACAGCCCACTCGGGGCACTTATATTAGTAAGTATAAATACCCCTCTCCACCTAGGGAGAGGGTTGGAACTTCCTTCATTTCAATCTAACATATTTCCAATTTCTCTCACTAAGTTCCCTACTCTCTCTACTCTCTCACTCTCTCTCTAACTCAAACATGGATTTGTTCTTCCATAATCCAAGACCTCCTGGATCCACATAATCAATACATGTATCGATCCTACATCTCTTCACCAAGAAAAAGGGATCACATATTATCATTTTCCAGATATATGTGGATGACATTATATTCGGCTCAACTTGTCAAGAGTTATGCGACGATTTCTCAAAAATCATGCATGACGAGTTTGAAATGAGTATGATGGGGGAACTAAACTTTTTCTTAGGTCTCCAAATAAAACAATTAGAAGATGAGATATTCTTCAACCAATCAAAGTATATCAAAGATATGCTTAAGAAGTTTGGTATTGAAGACTCAAAACCTATGAAAACACCCATGTCATCAGAAACCAAACTCACAAAGGATGAAGAAAATGAATCCGTATATAGCACTAAATATAGAGGAATGATTGGTAGTTTGCTCTATCTTACGGCTAGTAGGCTGGACATTATGTTTAGTGTTTGTCTATGTGCACGTTTTCAAGAAGATACCAAAATATCTCATCTTGAAGCCGTTAAACGGATATTTAGATACATTAAAGGCACTACACATTTAAGATTATGGTATCCCAAAGGGACAAGTGTAGAAACCATAGTGTATGCCAACTCAGACCATGCCGGTGACTATGTTGATAGGAAAGTACTAGTGGTATTTGTACTTTTGTAGGACATTGACTCACAGCATGGTTTGCTAAGAAACAAACAACCCTCGCCATATCAACAACTGAAGCCGAGTACGTGTCAGTAGGAAAAGTTTGCCAACAAGCACTGTGGATGAAACAGGCTCTCGTCGACTATGGAATTGAACTCAACGACATTCCTATTCTTTGCGTCAAAAAAGGAGCTTCGATCTCAGCAAAAATCCAGTCCAACACGCTAGAACCAAACACATAGAAATACGTCACCACTTCCTACGTAACAATGTTTAGAAAGAAAATATCTCAATTGAGAAAGTTTCCTCAGAGGACAACATTGCCAATATTCTCACAAAACCTCTCAAGAGAGAACCCTTCAACTATCTTATACTTGGTTTAGGATTAATGGAACCTAGTGAGTAGAATAAACGTTAGCTCAAACCTTAGATTAACCAAACAGTGCAAAACTCATGTTCTAATCCTGCGGATCCAAACGACAACAAGGGCGGAACCCTTGTTTGGCATCCGCCGGATCCGTCATCTACTGAGGCAGTTTTTATATATATTAAACAAATACCCTGTACTATTCATCACTCTTCCCTAAAACTTATCACCTACTGTATTCGACCCATAATTCACCAAAATCATAATTTAGGCAATCTTCTTCAACCAATTTGTGCTCAAATCATCACTGTAAGTATCCTTAACATGTTTACACTCCTGATCTACGTCTAGTATTTCTATTTCATGCACAAAACCAAAACTTGGGGTTATGCATAATTCTTGAAAAATCATGAAGCATATTTACTAAATTGCATAACAAATCGTGTTTTTCATAGTTAGGAATTGCATCTTGTAGTACATTGTCATTATTCATCAAAAACCCCATGAGAAATTTTTGCTAAAATCTTCTCACGACTAGGAAAAACGGTTTTTGAACATTGTTCATACAAATACAAAAATGTTATGTTTTAAACATCACTTGCATAATGTCTCTTGAATTCTAAAGGGAATACATAACTAATATGTATTTTTGGGTACATTCAATCGTAGCTACATTGAAGTAGGAGCGTTTGGGTTATCTCTCGTTTTATCATAAAACTTGCATAAACATAATTTTCATGCATCAAAAGGAGTCGAGATAACCACACCTCTACATTGTCCCCATATAGGCACACACTAGACCATTATACGTATTTTCGATAATTTCAACTAAACTATATATTTTTCGTTTCTAGGATATCTATGCCTCCCGCAACCAACTACGATCACAAAAAGACCGTCGATTACCTTCCCAAACACCACAAAACCAAGGGTCTCACCGAAGCCCAAGTCAATATATTCAAAGCTTTAGAAAAATGATACGTCCATAAGGGTAGGGTTGTAGACTCCTCATTCTATGAAGATACCAATCTCCGCCAGCAATTGGCCGCGATTCATTTCGATTGTCTTTTAGACATTGATGAGCCTATCATTCCTAGGTTCATTCTTGAGTTCTATGCAACCATAGGTCTTAATTCAAGCCACAATGGTCTTATGAGTATTCACTTTAGTGTCAATGGAACCTTGTTCAATATTCCCTTAGATCAATTTGGTAATGTCTTAGGAGTTCCAAATTATGGAACATGTGTCTACTCCGATAAGTGGTCATTAACAATTTATAGTCCAACCTTGAGAGAACGGCACCATATGCCACACCTTTGACCGCTAAAGAAACCATTAGGGAGCATCTCTTCTTACCTAGGAACAACCCAACTAGGATGCATCGAGGTCGTCAAGTAGCTAGAGACCCATTTGCCATGGAGCTTAATTAACTAAAGCCCAAATTTAGAAAGTTAGAAGATGTGTTAAGGGCTAATGTCATATGCACTGTTGGAAATCGGGATCACATCAATGCTTGTCTTTGCTATATGATCTATTGTGTCTCAACTCATCAACCCTCCAACCTTGCATACTATATCGCCAAACGAATGACCGATATTCCGGTACAAGGTACCACCGCTATGCCCTGCGGGATGCTCTTGACTCGTCTCTATAGAGCCTTTGCACCCATTCCTAGAAATGCCTTAGGATTTGTTCCCGATTATGATGAGATTCCACACACCTTTGTCGCTCTAAGTGATTATAGGGTAGCGGTTGACAAAGGCAAACGTCCTCGTCCTCAAACATCATCATCATCATCATCATCAATGAGTGACGATGACGGCTTGCCAAACTCTAGGATCACTCCACCGGAATACTTGCGTCAACTTCCACCGATTGCGAATGAATCACCAGAGTTCAAGCAAACCAAAAGAATGGTGAAGAATTTAGGGCGTTGGATCATGAAACTTCACAAGGGTATGAAGAAATTGAGCAAGAAGTTCAAGTGAGAGGAGTGTTTGGGTCTAGACGTTTTCAAACAATAATGTGTTGAACTTATGTGTATCTTGAGATATTATATTAGTACTTGATATGTACGTGTACTAACTCAGATTTGCAGGTCGATAACACTTAGTGTTATCAATTTTCCGAGAATAAGCCACTGTTTGGCTTAACTCCATTTAAGGTAAGTTATGATGATCGGATTTATTTATGTGCAAACGTGTGTTAGAATATATATATTTAGTATATTTGTAGTACATATTAGCTATTACATGCGTTATAGGAGAATTTTCGGGTTTTGGTCGAAAAACTCAAAATTTGCATATCTCTTTGTTTGTTTTAGCACATTCAGACGATGGATATGGCGGATCCCAGTTTTTGGATCCGCCTAGTGTATCTCTTGGATCCGCCAGTCCAGAACCCACAGATTCCACGGCTCCAAAACTTTGGCTCCGCCTTTGTTGTCGATTGGATCCGTGGGTACCAACAGTAACTTTTTTCAAAAATTCCCGACTCATCCCGACACTTAGATTTTGGTTTGTAACTTCTTTATATTATATTCACTGATAATTAAACTCTCTAGAATGATTTAGGAACTCTTAGAATCTTAAAAACTTAATTTCCCACCAAAATTTGAATTTTCAAATTTTACATGTGAGTTACCTTTCTAATACAAGCAAGGAACCCTTTTGAGGGATCCGTCAAATCCGTGGAAACATCTTATCAACAGATTTTCCACTATCTCCTTGCATTTACTGCAAATCCCCCTCATATCACTCAACTCCATTTCAATGGATTGACCTTAGGATGTGACAAGCTTAAATTTTTGTTCCAAATCATTAGGAACCAACATTCTCCATTGGATTTACATCCAATCCAAACATACAGACCAACAAACCTCCTGCCTATAAATTAGTACCTTAGGATCATCACTAAACTCACTCACTCACCATTTACTCTACTTTCTCTCCTGTACATCTTAGCTACATTACTTCACCATGACTAAATCAAACAACTCTTCCACCTCTAGACCTCCAAAACAAATTGCTCGTATTAGTGTTAAGCCATGTTGCTTCATAAACTTAGCAAACTCATCATCAGAGGAATCATCTCCTCTAAATATCTCATCACCTATTGCAAGTGAGAATTTCCTCACACTCTCCACTCCAACACCACCAAATGTAGTCATTCATACTCCACCACCAACAATTACTACAATAGCTACCACTCCACCACCCGCTCCATCACAACCTGTTAGATCACCATCACCCCCAAAATCACCCAAACTCCAACCAATGGAGCTATTTAGGACTCCACCTTCATCACCACACCCATACCTTGATGACTTGGAAGACCTTCCACCAAGGTCAACCAATCCTCCACCCATGACCTTTGAAGGTCAACAACCCATGCTTTTTCATCCGTTTTCCCGGATATCCATGGTCCTTTATACCATGATGCACCACCACCACAACCGCAACCACAACAACTCTCACCAAGATCCACTCTCCATTCCATTGATGAAGAGTTTTGGATTAATCAACCCAACACCCAAGCCGAGATCAACAAGGAACTAAACCGCCTCTATGCATTCTCAAACATGGTTGACTCCCATCTCCACGAGGCTATGGACTTACAATCCACCTTGTTAGCCTCCATTACGGGTCCAACAAACAATCCACCACCACCTACATCCAATAATCCACCACCACCATCAACAAACAACCCACCACCACCACCACCACCACAAAACCATGAGACTACTCTTCCTCCCGGTTTTTCAAGCCATGATTGCTCGCATTGCGAGAGAACCGCTCATTTGGCCCAAAGGACCAACATTTTGGTCAATGAGCTCCAAAATGAAATGAGGTTCATATTGAACCACATTCTCGAGAGTCTCATTGCAATCTCTCATCCTCCTCAATAGGAGCTTTGTTAGTTTCCTCTTAGAGGAACTTTTAGGGTGTTGTTTTAGAATTTTTCTTATTAGTATTTATTTTCCTTGTTTGAATGTAACATCATTTTTCCAAGTAATGAATGTTATGTTTTTATGCTTGTGGGTGATCAACATTAAGCATATTATCTCATTTTAGAATACTAACATCATAGTATGGTTGTTTTAGCCTCACATATCGCTTTGATCAAAAGTACATTAGGTACTAAATTTTGATCAGACACTTTATTTTGACTTTTTAAACTCAAATGGGCTGAAACTTATTGTTTGGTTGACAATTACATATGCATTTTACTTCCATAAAGTAACTAACTTTTCTTTTGTAGCATCTCCTATCCTTGAAATGTATACGTTGGTACTCTAGCAATGGGGAGTATACATCGAGGGGGAGCATATCATAGTCTAACCATTTGTTTTGTAGGATCATACATCATATCCTTGTTACTCCATTTAGGGGGAGTATAAATCAAGGGGGAGCTTTAAAGTTCTCAAAATCGCATTCCGCTACGCATATCTTCTTTTTGTTTCGACAAAAAGGGGGAGAAAGGATTAAGTTTGCATTACTGTGAAACATCACAGTACATACATTTATACTTGAAATTATTTTCAAAACTTGCATAAAACAAACTTAATCTATATTTTTAAAAAGACTCATACTTCATTTATTCATTTGCTTAAAAATACGCCTTATGTTTTGTCATCAACAAAAAGGGGGAGATTGTTAATACAAATATCGTCCCAAAACGTTATTTATATTTTATGATCTTTACTTAGTTTTGTTAATGATAAATACAAGGTATATCTTTTAGCAAATCATAAATACAAGCTAAAGTCTTTTTAGAACACATTTACATTTCACAAGATCACTAGAATTTACATTTTATACATTTACATGTTTATTTCCTAAAATGGAAACTTTATTTTTCAAAAGATAGGATGACATCATGGCATGCATCATGTACACAATCTTGGTAAGATTTTGTGATATTTTGTTTAGATCTTCAAGCCAAAGAGTTGACATTTGAAGATATGGAAAGATATGGCAAGATTTGGAAAGATTTGAAGATCTCTTAGCTGGCCTGACACGGAGGATCAAAATGGATACAAAGACGGATCCAAATTTAGGGATCCGCCGGATCCGCCGCCTGTTGCTCAGCTTTGCCTATAAATAGCAAGCTGATCATTTGGCCATTCTCATCACTCATATAGCTTAAATACATACTCATTCATTTACTAACCCATATCATTCATTCATTCATCTCATTTGATCTTTCCTTTTGTAGCAAAGGGATCAAACATACAAGGATCAACGTTCTGTTGTTATCCGTCTAGCTTAGCTACTATGTGATCTTGTACTAGTTTGCATATCATTGTTTGTATCATTTATATTAGTAAAGTGAGGTTAGTGTTTTAGTCCTTAAAACACAAAGAGTGTTGGGAGTGGTTGTACCCTTGTGAAAGAACCAAACAGGAGTGGTTGTACCCTTGTGAAAGAACCAAACAGGAGTGGTTGTACCCTTGTAAAGAACTCGGTGTTTAGATTAGTACTGGAAAAAGAAGTAAGCGACGTGTAAAGGTTTTCTCCACCTAGAAGGGAGTTTGTTTCTTAGTGAAAGATAACTCTCGAGTTAGAGGCTCGAGGAGTGGAGTAGGGCAAAGAAGAGAGTCCTTGTATCCGAACCACTATAAACATCTGTGTTGTGTGGTTTGATCATTCCTCTCTTTACTTTTCATATATATTGTGTGATTATTTGTTTGTGTATGTTTTCTTTGAAATCACATTAAGTAACAAAGCGAATTAATTTTAAACGGTAAAACTATTCAACCTCCTTCTAGTTTTCCAGAAATTTGTTTGTCTAATTATTTGGTGTCTTATTTGTTTGTACAACGGATTCAAAACATGTTTTGCAAGAAGTTGAAAATGGTACGCGTGATTTGATGTTTTGAATGTGATTCTGTTTAAAATTTTAATTTTTAAAACAAAATTTCGTTTAAGTTTCAAGTTTCCATGGTACGCAAGTTCTTCATATTAAACCAAATGCCTTCACTAATATCACAGATAAAAGAAAGAGGCGGCGACTTCTAATAATTATAACAGCAGGTTATATTTTTTTCATCTCCTTAGTACTTTTAGCTCAATTACCACCTTTTTCAAGAGTTTATATTTTCCCTACACAATTGCAGGTTACTGAACAGGCAATAAGTGAAAAACAGACGATGGCACTTGCCATTGCGATGACGCTTGCATCTGAAACAACAATGCCGGCTGCAAATGCAGCTGCCAAGATTGCTAGGTTGGCCACGATGTTTATATTGATATGATTTATGTTTCTATGTATGATCATAGCATTGAACATACTGTTTTTTGTGATCTTCTCACTAACATGTATTCATTTCCTGTTAGCGGTTGTAGTTGCAGCTACATTTTGCTGGTAGCATCACACAGCCATCACAGTGAACAACGAGAAGCTGTTGAACGATGAATTCAACATTGATTTGAGGCAACATAGGGCAAATAGGCAGGTTAACTTTCGTATTTGCTGCTTTGTTGATAGGTTTACGTGTACCAATAACTTTTCTTCTTCATATCAGGAGTACGGCAAAACTTATGGAAAAAAACATGTTCTTCTTATATAGATTTTAACTTTGAGCCTGTAGTAAGTTTAAAAAATATGACTCTTTTTTATTTGGTCTTAAGGTCCATTTGTATATCTTTCTGATATTTGGTTTTACTAAACAATTAGGGGGTGTTTCTTTCGGCTTATATAACCGCCTTATAGCTTATTTGGTTTTATGAATTCTCATTCGAACAGCCCCACAAAAAATAATGGGTTTCTTATATCTGATGGGAAGCAGAGGCGTCAGTGTAGCAAGGATTCCGACGGCGTGAAGAAAGGCGGTCCACACCTTAATAAAGCTGGTAAGGGTCTCTTATCTGAAGGTTTAATTATATTTCTACAGTAGATTGGATTAGAATATGATTATATATTTTTTTTCCTTTGAAGATTCGGTTAAACAACACTTAGGGTTGCACTTTTGGGGTTTTTTCGTGGCGGCGTTTATACTCGATCTGAGAATAAAGGTATGTTTTTTCGTTTGTGTCTGAAGAGCTGAGTGTAAGTTACGTTTAATTTTTCCTACTATTTTGGTACAACTCAAATTTTTAATGATTTCGGTTTGGAGTCATTTGGTCGTGTTTGGTTATGGATGAAGGTTGGCTATTCGATATACGGCAACAGTTTATTTCATTATGCACTACTTAATAATTGTAGGTGCCTAATCTGGTCTGACCATTCGCTATCGATACCTACTTTGAACGGCCCACTGTAGCTACGGGGTAGAGATATATTAAGTATTTGCCTATGTACGGGCCACTACTGCTACTTCAATCAAAAATAAGGTGTCGACAATGGAAATGCTATATATATCATATACATAGACTTTCCGAAAAACTGAAACATGCATTTGGAAAATGGATTTATAAAAAAATAATTATAACAAAAATAATTTTCCTTGATTTTACGGATCCACTTACTGTGCACAATGGAAATGCTATATATACATGTGAGTAGGACCGTTTCCCGTTATTGTTGAATACAAACTTCTTTTTCTAATTTTCATTCTAAGATTACTCCCGCCTACATTTACTTCTACTGTTTGATAGATATTGCAGCAAATAACTACAGCACTGAAGCATGTCTGTCACTGCCTTCTCTTTCATTGACCTCTTTCCGTAATACAAATTGCTCCTTCATTTATGACTGTGCACTATTTAAAGGTGGGTAAGGTTGCGTTGACGGATAGAGCTGCTGAGACACTTTTGTGTTACGGTATGTTATTCTGTACATCTATAATATCAAATTTCTCTCAGTTATTTGTTGTCTTATGTAACAACCCGTAATTTTCCATGTCAACATTTATTTTCAAACTCTAATTTACTACTTTGAAATTTTACAAGAACACTTTTTACGTATAACTCTTTAGTTAAATAAACGTAAAACAAGGAATGTCCCTCTTGTGCACTATGACTTTGGACTATATTTAGTCTACGACATCACACTAATTTTATTACTAGGGCTTTTGCATTTTTCTTACTCGCAAGTATTAAACTAATAAACGCTTTTCACAATTTAAATAAACACCCAACGTACCCGACACTCCTAACAATTATTTTTCACGCCCTGTCATACTCCTCAAATTATTTCAAATGTGCCAAAAATCATTTTCAAACTTTTTCCTAATTCTTTTACAAACATTATTTAAAGATACGTATTTACCGTTAACTACCAAACTAATAACCAATACATATTCTTAATACCCAATACACTCATTATACTCATTTTTATACCAAGTTTTATAAAAAAAAAAAAAAAAAAAAAAAAAAAAAAAAAACCCTACCGTGGGGAACATATGGCCGCCCCCTCCCTTAATGTATGTCTAACACATTTAATTTAATGGTACACTCAAATTTGTGTAAATCGAGCCTAAGGCGCACGAGGCTCTAGCCTTGGGGTTTTTTTTGGATCGAGGCTCACGACATGCATGAATCCCAAAAAAAGCTCGCGCCTTGGGGCTTTTGCGCGTTGGTGCGCTTTTTGCGCCTCGGTGCGCCTCGGAGATGTAACAGGTTTTTGGGCTTTTTTTCTAAATATTAAGATAAGATACATGGGCCTTATAAGTTATATACATGGGCCTTTTAAGTCATAGGGTGAGTATTTGTATGATTTGTAAATTTGAACTGATTTTATGTTTATTTTATTGATTGAAATTTTCTTTAAGAAATTACTTTGTTTCATTAAGTATTTTTCTTTATTACATATTATCATGAAAATGTGGCATTATGACTTAATTATAAATACGTTGCTTGCTTGATATTTTGAGTTAAATTGTGAGCTTTGTTAAATGTAAGTCTGCAAGTGTAGGAAACAAGCATATTTAGTCTGATATGTATTTTAATCTCTATATAGGTCATCGAGCCAAAGAGTTGATCCATTTGAGAGGTGACAACTGGTCCATTTTAATCTTTATAACGACAATATTTGTCATGTATTAAGTATTTTAATGTTATTTTGTATTATTTAAGCTACATAAATGGTCATATATGTTATAAAAAACTTAATTAATTTAGTGCGCCTCGTATTCATGAATCCCGCGCCTTGGAGTGCGCCTCGCCTCGAAGCTCTTTGACCCCCTTTGCGCCTTAGTGCGCCTCGAGCCTTTCAAAACATTGGGTACACTTGATTACCAACACACATCCTTGAAACATGGAAGACTAGTTTGTGTGCTTAACCAAAAGGCCTGCCCCCCCCCCCCTAGCCATGGATGGCTAACCACAAAGACCAAGACCAAGGGAGACTTTGACCACTTTGAATCTTATACTATATATACATGCACATACTTATTGTTGGAGTATGCTCGTGTCATAATGACTAATTATATGGCTAGACATATGTGAGCCTATGGGGTCACACACATATACACTGAGGTGCCACTTTATATATCGTGTTTATTGTATTTACGATATATAAATAACCGTACGTAACTAGGAATCACTATTGGGCTTCTAATGATTAAGTAATGGACTTAATCTATTAGACTTGAAGAACAAATGGGAAGCCCATTTGGGGCCCAATATGTGGCCGGCCATGGGGGCATTGTAGGAGGATTTTGGATTAAATCTTTAGTCAAATATATGGGAGAAATCTTCTCATAATTTGATAACAATTAACCTAAAATATCTCTCTCTCCCTCTCATTCATATTGTACGACAATAATCAAAAACCAATTAGGGTTTTTATTTTTTTGATCTTTCACTCTTGCATCTTGCTTATTCAAGGGTGTTTGATCGGTTACGGGTTAAAGGACTAGCATCCATTGGCATACGGTGACGTGTAGTGTGTTTCACACTTAGAGGAGGTCAACCTTATTGGTCTCTAGGTTTACTTATACAAGTCGTGGGTATAGCTTGTGTTGGTGACATCCGGATCACGCTACAAAGGTATAAAACTTGTTTGTTTAATTCATTTGATTGATCATATGGCTATATGGATCCTTGTTGGTGATGTATTCTGCTGCGTTTATATATTTGATATGTTATTTTATTATTACATCACCTATAGTGGTATCACGAGCCATCATATGATGTCATATGATCATCTAGTATGCGTAAAAATGGCTAAAAATCCGTGTTTTTAATGGATCTAAAAGTATATCTTCAAAACAGCCCCTAGGGCTAATATTTTCTGAATATGTCGACCCATATAGGGTCTTAAGATCTGGACTTTTTCATCCCATGGTCATTTGTTATGCATACATTAATTGTTTATTTGTTTGGTACCCGTAAAATGGCCTAAAACGCGTTTTTTGAAAGATTTGTAACCCGATTTCAAATCAGCCCATGAGGCTTATTTTTCTGTGGTAATATGATGTTAAGAAGGTCCTAATATCAGTGGGTTTTGAACCTACATCCATTTGACACGCGTACCAATCGGGGTTTTAATTCTTGTTAATTATTTCTTCGATTTCGTTGACTAAAAATTTATTTCTTGTTATTTATTTTGTTTCCATGGAAAATACATGCATGTTTGCCCATGGAGTTAGCCAACACCTTGTTATGATCATAATTTTATTGTATTATTATGTGTATATGCAAAGCCGATGAAAACCTAGACCACTTATGCATTGTGATGTTGTGATTGTTAGTTGTTTTGTTTGTTTTTGGGGTTTGGCATTGTTTCGACACTTTTGCAATGTATTTCATTTTGGTTTTGCTATTGTTTGGGCATTTTTACAGTAGATAGAAAGTAGATTAGAAGTACTTTACTTTTTATATCATGTAACCGAAAGCTTGGAATCAAATGGCAAAAGAATGAAGGATTTTGGACCAAAAGTAGCTGCTGGACACCTGATGGGAAAACGCGATTTCCAGGAGATTGGTAAGGTATTTTGGGCTAAATTTTTTTGTGCACGTTCACAATACATAGGCCTACAACTTTGTCAACCGGGCCGAAGCATGAGGAAGTCATCTTCTAGGCCGTTTGGGCCTCCAAAGACAGAAAAACTGGGCTGACAGAATCATGTTTTCATGTGCATTTTGGGCCTTTACTTGCCCATGATTGTCTTGGGGCAAGTGGGAGCCCTACGTGTGGTTGTGCTTATGTCCCTAGTTGACTCTTGGTTCTTGTGATGGCTCACGAGACCAAGCATAGGATTTTCATCGGTTGAGGCTTTGCATATTGTGGTTGTGTGTTTGTTTGGTCGTTTTATATATGTTGTGACTATATGTAAAATGGAAAATGTTTTCTTAAAACTTGAAACGAAACACAAACCATTTTTGAACTAAGTCTTATGATTTAGTTTAACTAAGTTTAAATATGATTTGAAACTTAAAATCATTGTTTTCTAAATAACACTTAAACTAGTTAAGGTTGTTTATTTATTTATTTATTGTATTGTCCAAACTTAATTATAATCCACTTAGGATTTATATTAGTCTTGAAAATGGAAAACTTGACACACATAAATTAAAACAATGATTAGACTTAAGTTAAGAAAAGTTTTTAACTTGTGCTACGAAGAATGAATGCATGCTTCTTTCGTACACGTTTTTGATCCACATCAAAACACTTTACCCGTCAAAATTTAAGTCATGCCGTCCAATTATGAGAACACTTGCAATTACCTTTTGGCTATGATCAGACCTAGGTCGAATTGTAACCCAAGGTGACTATTCTCTATGCGTCAGACCTAGGATTATTCTCACACGTTTTCAAATTAGATGTCTTAATCGAGTTCAGCGGTCAGACCCTGACCCGAGGCAAAGATGGGACTAAACATGCCTACATGACACTAGTTGTTTGACACTAGATGCCATGAGTCCCATAAGGATCTAAGAGTTGTACATGTAATACAATTGGTGATCGTCGCCATCAATTGAATCTACTATTGCTAGCAGATCAGCTGATGTGATAGTAGAAGCACAATGTGGATCTTAGCCTTTTCGTAAATTAATTGTTTTAAAATTCTAAACATGGGGTAGTTAATTTATAAAAGGATAATTATCGAAAATACTAAAAATGAACTTAGTAAATTCAATTAATGTATTAATTCAACACAAGCCGTAAACAAGAGTTTGTTCTTTTCTTGTTAAAAGGACGAACTAAGTCGATCTTTCCTTGTAAGAAAGAGACTTATTCCTATCCTTTTTCTCTATGAGGAAAAGCCATAATAGGAATATTTGAATTTTCCTAATTCTAATAAAACTCAAAGAACACCTACTCTAGAAATCGTGATGTCTTGTAAAAGTCAAAACGGTTAAGTATGGTTACACATCTTATTCTTTCAAGATTGTTTTATAACCCTAGTTTCGGTTTTGAAACATTGAAGAAATATAAGATATTTGGATAACTAGAGAACACGTTTTCTATAGCTACCAAACTAAAATGAGTTTAAATAATTAGAAGACGGAAATATCAATAAACCGCAAAGAGGTAAAGGCAATTACTAGCATGATTACCTAGCAATTTGTCTTAACCCAATAAGCCTACTAAGGTCCTACATACCCTTGTGGTAAAGTAGGCCAATTATGGAGGAAATGCATGCCTATTTTCAAGTTAAAATAGCAATGATGGCTAGCCCATCATCTATATGTTAGAACTTGATGCACTTTCTTGAATACCTAAGTACATGTTTACTAGTCAAAGTGACTCACGTTAGCAATAATGTGTAGATATCCAAAGAAAGATGGAAAGTATCCAATCGCCACTCACTCTCCACTGGTGATGAAACACATGTAATGTTTTCTAACCTAGTGGGAGCTACGTGATTATATTACTGGTGACGAAACACATGTAATGTTGTCTAATCCAGTGGGAGCTGTAAGCTTCATTACCTTGCAAGTTGCCCATCTTATTTCCAGATTTTCTTGAAATAATACGCTACTTTCCACATGTTAAGCATCAAAGTTTATATAAGAACCATTGCATAAATTTTATAAGATAACTTGTCGCGTTCCTGATGTTGCTTCCTGAAATGTTATTTATAAAATCGTTATGCATGATTCATTATTAAAACGATAAAGTTCTACATATCTATATTTGATTTTGACTAAAACTCATATGTTATCTTAGACATTGTCATATTGCTCTCATGATGTTGTGCCACGTACAAGTGGGAGAAATCTTAATTGTGTGCAAGGTACAACATATAACAATATGACTAATAGTTTTTCTTGACTGAAAGGTAAGAAACTAAAATTCTACTAGGACTTCTACACATAAAATGTAGGTTGCCCTAATTAGAACAAATATCAAGATAACATGAAAAGCTACTTCAACATATTCACTGAATTGTTTAGTAAATATGATTATGTTTTCTTGTAAAGCCATAATCATGAAGTATGAAATTAACTTGAATTTACTATTGAGGCCAAGTGTCGGCGCTCGTAATTACATTAGTTGAATATGTTTAGGTCTCTTGTAAAGACACAAACATCAATTTCGTTAATTGTTGAAAGACAAAAAACGTAAAGTAAGACGTTGATTTGTTATGTCTTCTTGTTAAGACATGTACACTTACGACGTATAATATTAAATATTTATGTTTTCTAGTCAAAACATGCACATGAAGTAAAGTATGCAGTAGACTGAGATTATTATTGATGCCATCTGGTTTGACCTGGTTGGCAGATATGTAAGCCAAAAGTATAAGTTCATCTAATGAGTTGTGTGATAGTCTCACAACATCAGTCCTCATGGAATACCACAACTATTATGGTATGTCCATCATGGAAAATCAAACTCTATTAATATTGTTTGATCTTTGATGACTTAAACTGTTTTACCTCCAAAGCTGTCAAGGTTAGAAAATTGGATGTGCCATGTGTACACTCAATATGATTCCAACCCAGAAGGAATTTAAGACACCATTGTATTATGGCATGGGATGAATCTCATTATGTCTTAATTGAAGCTCTGAATTTGTTAACTACCTAAGAGTAAGTAATTAACAAACTAGAGTCAAGAACTAACGATGTATTTAGGATGTCCCACTTGGAAACAATTTATTGTTACTCAAGATGCTGAGTATCTAGAGATTAGTCTCTACATACAAAAGCAAGAGGGAGCACCTTTAGACCTTGAAGTTATTCAAGAGCAACCTTCTGAGTACACTTGCTAATGTCATACTAAGGTTGAACATGCATATGTTAAACCATAGATTGATATCTCTCATTCATAAATCCGCAAGGATTCCTATTGCACCTGAATGATATAGTTTTATATCAATGCTAAGGGATATAAGTTAGAGGATCATAGTGAACCTGCTAACTATAGAGATGCATTATCAGATCTTGAATCTGATGAATAACTCAAACTATGAATGTTAAGATGCAGTCCTTGAAAGACAATCACTCATGGAGTTTGATTGATCTCTTACCAATCAGTTAGACTGTGAGGTTAAGAATGAGTTTCTTGATGAGAAGACTCAAAAGGACAAACTTGTACACACATTTAATGCACGTGTAGTAAAAGGAGTTTACTCGTACTCAAGAAATTGACTATGATTAAATCTTCCTATCTACAAACATTAAATGTATAAAGATGATTTATTGTCATACCTGTTTTCATATAAATGAAATATGACAATAGGATATCAAAACACTTTTCCTGTTGATTACCTTTTGCGAGGACGATGAGTAATCAAAAGGGTTTATGAATCCATATAATCTTTATTATGTATACAAGATAAAATAATCCATGTGTGGATTAGATCATGCATCTAGGAGCAAAGATCTTGAGTTAATTATAAAATCATTAATTTGATTTTGATTAATAAGATTACTCCTAAGTACACTAAGAGCAAGTTGGAGCACTGTATTTATTTTCTTAAATCTCATATGTCATTAACATATTAGAAACAATATTTCATCTAAGCTAGACTTTAATCCTTAGCTTGGAATGAAGTTTCTCTTGAGGGATTTATAAAATAAGACATACAACCTTGTTATATATATGTTTATTAGAATAAACATAAGCGGTTATTAAGTCTAAACACAATATGACATATTATTGAGGGGAGTCTCAATGATCAGTCTCACTTGATGAGATTGAACACATGAATGGAAATCTTAAGTTCGACTAAAGAATTCATCATGTAAGTCATATTACGCATTGGGTTATATTTATCATTTGCATGAATGCAAGATGAGTTGATAACAACAAAAATCTAAGTGAACGTCATTAGATAATTGTTAAACGAGCATTATAATGGACCTACGAAGGACCAAAGATACGTTCAAATGTTTACGGATATTTGAGGAACTCTGTTTTGTTTGCATACGCTGATGCTTATTTAACTGAGATGATACTCAACCCTAGTCGTGGTAGGATGCCATCATGAATGATGACATTGCTGACTAGATGTGCTCGACTGAGAGCATTAATGCGTTATACATTAAAAGAATAAGAATACTTTACAATTTGAGAAACTGTTCAAATGACTGTCTAATGTAGGTGTTTTGCAGGCTTCAAACACCCCATGGAATGTATTGTTGCAATACTCGTCTTGTACTTGAATGCACACATACAAAGAACAATCATCATTCAAACCTTTCATGAGTTTTGAAACAAGTATTCTCAAAGTTTACTCGGATGACTACTTGTTGTCTTGTACAACATAATTTGATCATGGTGGGAACATCGGATTTTGACCTATGAGTAGTCTTATGCATATCTGTTTTAGTATTTGGATAATGGAACTGTAAGCAGTCGTATCATATAATGAATTGATATACCTGATATGATCGTCTTCATTTATACTACTGTGTTCTAAATTTGCATGTTTAATCCATGAATAATTTATTTATTCTAAAATTGTCCATTGCGAGTTGACGATACGGGAGTATCATCAAATTAAGGAAAATGTGAGCGTGTTGGTGATTTATTTGCCAAACTCACATGTTGTTCATTGTGATGAACATTGGATTGACCCAACCTACGAGTTTCACTACATGGATCGTCGTCAATTGTGAATCTCGCTAGTGGTTATGTCTCTTATCCTTAGACTTGAGATGTAAGCAGGTCTTGCATGTGTGGAATTTCATTCCTTGATATGGTTAAATGCTGTCCTGAATAAGGTAGTTATAAAAGCCATTATTAGGAGTGATATGAAGCATGTGAATGACACGTGTAGTCAAAACGGGATTTGTTCCTCCACATGTTATGGAGTTAGATACTATTGGGCCCCTCGATGAATTGGACAGATGTTTGTATGGCCATACCCAAATGAGATTAAGATGAATCTTAACCCACTTGGTACTCTTGTTCAATATCTATATCGAGAAACATAATAGTTGTATGATCCGTGCTAAAACGTATATATAAATATTATGTAATGACGGATACGCGTAAATAAATACAAATCACCCCTTTGTGAAAAATGATACTTGCAAAAACTCACGTTTGTGTGTAGTGTAAAACCAGGTAAGTGATTACCCGGATCGTTTCCCAACGAGGTTGGAATGGACGAATTGTTTAAAAGCTTGGATTAGAGTGACTGATGATTAGATATTTTGGATTTTTGCTTTTTAATTCTATTTTAACAAATGAGAAACAAATTCTCACTGAAAATTTAATATTAACACAATTTATAATAAAAACGCGAAACTGGAAATCTAAAAACGGGATTAAAACTGAAATTTATGCAAATCTAATCTTACAAGTACAAATTTATTTTTCTAAAATCCTAAATAATAAAAGAAAATTTTAGAAATTAAAATTATATTTTTCTGATTTTTATTTTATTTAATATGAATTAAAAACTATTATAAACTAATTAAATTGATTAAAAATAGTAAATGACTTAGGAAAAATCTGAAAAATTCAGGATAAGTCTTAAATATTATTCTTAATCTAGGAAAATTAAAATCAAAAGTTATCTAAGCCCTAATAAGCAAATGGGCAGATAAGCAGTTTGGCAAATAAGCTAAAAATAAGCTAAAGTTATCCAAAAATTCCCAAAAGCTCAGGAATAGTTCAAACAACTTATTGAAACATAAAACAACCAATTAAGCATAAATAAGTACAAGAGATAAGCTGATAAGCACTATGGAAAAAGCACTAGTTATGCAGAAAATAACAGGCAAACACCCCAACTTGCAGAGCAAAATTAAGCAATCAATTAAGCTGATAAGGGGAAAATTAAGGGGGCAAAAGTTTGCTAGTACTACTGGCTATATAAAAACACTAAAAGCCCTAAATCTAATAAGCCAATTGAACCCTAATTCTTGCCTAGATCAGATGCTTCAACAAAGGAAAAACTGATCAGGGCAAAAGTGCAGAATCAGAACAGGACAAGGGCAAACTTGCAGAGTGAAAATAAGCAATTTAATAAGCTAGAAATGCACAACAAAGCAAAAA
Source organism: Artemisia tridentata subsp. tridentata (assembly GCA_021014915.2). Lineage (NCBI taxonomy): Eukaryota > Viridiplantae > Streptophyta > Magnoliopsida > Asterales > Asteraceae > Artemisia > Artemisia tridentata. The sequence goes on from CP139509.1 coordinate 220,983,506, forward strand.
CAGATATAGTTAAACTAGCATACTACTGAAAGAAACAAAAATCATGCAAAGTTACCAACTGAATAAGCAGATAAAATCAAAAGAAAAAGCTGATAAAAGCAGAAATAGAAATGATGCAGCAGTTAAGAACTTTTGAACCTTAATTCTGCAAATCTTAATGACACTAAACCAGGACTTGGGAATACTCTAAACACACTAAAACATACCAACTAATGCCAAAAAGAAACACTAAATAAGCCTCAGCTTATTGGGGCTTATATAGGGCAGTAGGGGTACTAGATTTTCACTATTCTACTCACAAACTTCAAAAGGCATTAAAAGAACTTAAATGCAACTGAAAACAACTTAACCATCCTTAATTAAGCACAATCAAACTAAGCCAACAAGCAAATGAACAGTAACACAGGGTTTGACCCAGTTTGTCAAACTAATCCAAACACCCCTTAAAGTCCATTGATTGGATTTTAAAACTAGAACAGGCACTATTAAGCTAGGTTTCTGGTAGATTATGGTTTTAATAACTTATTTAAGTACTAACTAGTAATTTCAATACTGTGAATAAGCAATTAATAAGCAGTATCTATATAAAGGCTATTTTGGCTTTTTAAAGGTTTTTAAGCAAAATGAAATAAAAACTATTAAAAACAGATAAAATAGATGAAATATAATTAGAAACTATTAATAAGCAAAAAATCAAAACAATAAGCTAAAAATAAGCACTAATACAGTGATATGGAAAATTATGCAAAAATGTAGGAAATAAGCTTACAACTGTGAGGCAATGAGAAAGGATGAACTAGATCAGAACTACCCTTGGTTTGTCACTTACAAAGCTTAGACTCCACTCAGCTTATCCCAGAATAGCTGATCACACCTGAATTATTTGGCTTATTGTAGACTTTTGTTGACTTTTCTTATTTTTCTTGGAACAGAACTAATTAAACTAGAACAGGCTCACACCAAGCTATATTAAGCTTGTATAATCTTATTCATACAGTAAATAAGCTTTTAGATTAACACTTTACTTGATTCGAATTGAACAGAGAACTTGAAAACTTGGATTTTCATTAACTTTGGAAATCAGTACAATACAAAAGAAATTAAGGACAAGTAACTTGAAACAACCTTGAAATGATAAACTAAACTTAATTTAAGACTGGAAACAAGCAATAAACATAAACTACACTACGAAGGGTCTAAAACTAGTGACAAATTATTCTTGGTGTCTTCTTCTCTTTAAATAGGACTCACAGAAGCTTCCCTCATCCTTCTTGATCAAATCCCACCATTCAAATAGCCGTGAATCAATCTCAGCTGTTAATTCCATTTTTGGCGAGAAAAGTGTATAGGTGGCTTTTGGCCTCTTCTGAGCATGTGGGAAGGGTTAGAGTGTGGATAGTTCTCATTGGAGGAGGGGGGAGGTGAAGGTGGATGTGTTAGGGGTGGTATTGCAGAGAAATCAGTGGGTAAGGGGTGGTATTGTTTGGCGGTTAAGTGGAAGAAGAAGGGAAGTTTGACTTCTCTGGTTATTAGTTTGACCCCGATATTTAGTTAAGAGAAAGTGGGCCGGGTCAAGGGTTTAGGTTTGGGCTTGGGTTATTTGTTGTGTGGGCTAGGTTTATTATTTAGAGGGTTGGGTAAAGTTTGTTGCTGGGTTTAGTTTGGATCCGGATGTAGTGTTTATGGGATAGGATTAAATAGTGGATTAAACCTTAGGGACCATTGTGTAATTTCCTGAAATATCCAAGGACCAATGCTGCCAAAACTCAAAACTATTTCCAAGGTTTATTCATGCCAAGTTTCAATAATACAAGGACCATAAAAGACTGTTAATACAAATAACGTCTCAAAAACGTTATTTATATTCTTTGATCTTTTCTTAGTTTTGTTAATGACAAATAAAAGGAATATCTTTTAGCAAATAATAAATACTAGCTTAAGTCTCTTAAGTACACATTTTACACTTCACATAATAACCAAGAATTACAAGTTTGCTTATTTAGTAACTTGTTTCCTTAAAAGGAAACTTTAATTCTATAATCATTCCATGACATCATTGCATACATCACATACAATATCTTTGATATATCTTGTTTAGATTTGCAAGATACATAGTTGACATTTGAGGATCTTGGATGATTTGGTAAGATATGGAAGATTTGGTAAGATACAACTAATCCATAGCTGTCATCCTCCCACGGATCCAAGTCCAATGAAGGACGGATCCCTTGTGAGGGATCCGTGGGATCCGTGAGCTGAAGATCAGCTTGCCTATAAATAGCAAGCTGATCATTTGGCTTTCTCATCACTCATATAGCTTTAACACACATATTCATTCAGTACATATCTTACTAACATCATTCATAGTTGCATTTCACTTTGATCTTTCATTTTGTAGAAAAGAGATCAAGCATTCAAGGATCTACAGAACCGTAATCCTTTAGTTGCATTACTGTGTGATATTGTAGTTTGTTTCACACATCATATCTATCATTTGTAATCAGTGAGTGTGGTTAGTGCTTTAGTCCTTAAAGCACAAAGAGTGTAGGGAGTAGTTGTACCCGTGTAAAGAACTCGACATCTAGCTTACTGTCGGTAAAGTAAATAGGCGACGTCAGGTTGGTTCTACCTTGTGAAAGAACCCGGTGTTTAGCTTAGTACCGGAAAAGGAAGTAAGCGACGTGTAAAGGTTTTCTCCGCCTAGAAAAGGAGTTTGTTTCTTAGTGAAAGATAAACTCTCGAGTAGGAAACTCGGGGAGTGGAGTAGGGCAAGGAAGAGAGTCCTTGTAGCCGAACCACTATAAACAACAGTGTCGTGTGGTTTGATCTTTCCTCTCTTTATCTTTTGTTTACATTGTGTGATTATTTATTTGTGATTGTTTCCTTTGAAATTAACATATAGTAACAAAGCAAATAAAACTTGAAAAACGGTAAAAACTATTCAACCCCCCTTCTAGTTTTCCACAATTGGCATCAAGAGCTACGTTACTTAAGATCTTTAAAATATATTGTATTTTAAAACTTAAAACGATCGATGGATTTTGAAAACTTTAAAGAAGGGCAATCTATGCAGAGACCACCTCTATTTGAACCAAATTGTTTTATTTATTGGAAAAATCGCTTTGAGACTTATGTTAAGTCAAAGGATATAGATCTATGGTATATTATAGTTGATGGTGATTACAAACCTATTAGTAATAATATTTCGGGTGGTCGGGATGAAGGAGCTTCTCTTACTCGTCACAGTGATGAGCAAAAGAAACTAATTGCCAAAAATAATGAAGCCAAAATGATGCTTTATAATGCCTTACCTAAGAAAGAATATGAAAGAGTTTTTATGTGTAAAACGGCTAAGGATATTTGGAAATCTCTTATTATCACACATCAAGGGAACTCACAAGTAAAAGATAACAAAATTGATCTTCTTGTCCAGCAATACGAACAATTTGTTATCTCTGAAGATGAGACCATTGATAGTGCGTTTGCTAAGTTCAATACTATTATTACATCACTTAAAGCACTTGATGAATCTTTTTCTAGTAAGAATTTTGTCAGGAAATTTCTAAGAGCACTCCATCCGAAATGGAGAGCAAAGGTGACAGCTATTGAAGAATCTAAAGATCTCTCAAGCATGACACTGGATGAGCTCATAGGAAACCTAAAAGTTCACGAAATGATTATGGAAAAAGACTCGGAAGTTGTCAAAGGCAAAAAGGAGAAGATTAAGTCTATTGTCTTGAAAGCCAAAGTCGAGTCAAGTGATGATGATGAGTCTTGTTCAAACAGTGATGATGAAGAGTATGCCATGGCCGTGAGGGATTTCAAGAAATTCTTCAGGAGACGAGGAAAGTTTGTAAAACCACCTCGTGATGAAAAGAAATCCTCTCTGAAAGATCGTGACGATAAGAAAGGTAAGGTTGATAGGAAATGCTATAGGTGTGGTGACTCTAGTAACTTAATAGGAGAATGTCCAAAGCCTCCAAAGACCAAGTCTCAAAGAGCCTTCGTTAGTGGAGCTTGGAGCGATAGTGAAGGAGATGATGATGATGAGCCTAAGAACAACGAAATTGCACTTATGGCTAATGACACGGAAGAGGTACATTCTGATTCATACTCCTCTATAGATGACGAAACCTTAGAAGTAGAATATAACAAACTGTGTGACATCACTTTAAAAATCATAAACAAAAACAAATTTTTGAAAACAAAGACAACACTTTTAGAAAATGAAGTATTTTGGCTTAAAGAAAAAGCAATACGAATTGAAAAAGGTAAAGATAGTAAAGAAACGTGTGTGTCTTGTCAAGAACTAAAACTTGAACTAGAAACCTTAAGAACCACACAGGAAGATTTGATCAAACAAAATTCAAAGTTTAAAAGGTTTGATAAAAACATAAGTTGTGCAGATGAAATAATGAAAATGCAAAAGCTACCTCATGATAAAACAGGACTAGGCTTTATGAAACTAGGAACCTTAAGTGATCATAAGGAACAGACTGTGAATAAAACTGATTCAACTAAGTTGGACACTCACGGATCCGACGGATCCAAAAATTTGGATCCGCCAGGTGTATCCAAAGGATCCGCGAGTACAGAAGTTGAACAGAAGGTTCACAAAGTCGACCGTTCCGAGTTTGTTAAAGTTACTAAGAAACCTAACAGTAGTATAACCAATAATAAACATAAACCAGCAGTATCTTTAGGAAGAGGACAAGCTAGAAATGAATATAGAGTTAAAACGGATCAACAGAGACCTCAAATGAGTTTTCCCAAACACCCCTTTCAAAAGAGTATAGTTAATCCACAACACACTTATCAAAATAATTGGAACCAAAACATACCTAGAAACTTTCATGGTCCTAGTTATATGTCATGGAACAATTGTCCACCATTTACATACATAAACCATGATAATGTCATGTTTAACCCAAACGGACCCATGAGATATTGGGGACCAAATGCTTGAGTCTTTTATGAACTTAGGTATGCTTGAAAGTTGATCTTGAACCTGATGAGTGGATCAAAGATAGTGGGTGCTCAAGACACATGACGGGAAACAAAAAACTTTTCTCAACCTATCAAGTGTATGACGGAGGTAATGTCACATTCGGTAGCAAGCTTAAAAGTAAAATCATCGGAAAAGGTACAATCTCTCATGACTCTCTATCTATTGATGATGTTGCTCATGTAGATAATTTAGGATTTAATTTACTTAGTATAAGTCAATTGTGCCGCAAAAAGTATAACGTCCTTTTCAGTGAAAATGGAAGTAAAATACTTAAAGATGGCATAACCGTAGGAAAAGGTGTTTTAAAGAATAATGTCTATGTTATGAAATTAGATAAAACACCTAAAGATAAGTTATGTCTTACCTCCTTGGACGAAAACTCAACTCTATGGCATCGACGCTTAGGTCATGCTAATATGAGACTTATTCAATCTTTGTCATCCAAAGAACTCGTTAGGAACCTACCCAAGTTGAAATATGACCAACACTTTTGTGATGCTTGCAAAATTGGGAAACAAGTACATAATAGCCATAAGGCTAAAAGCATGGTATCTACATCTAGATGCCTAGATTTATTACATATGGATTTGTTTGGCCCGTCGGCTATACAAAGTTATGGAGGAAATTTTTACACTTTAGTCATAGTAGATGATTACTCTAGATATACATGGACAAAGTTTTTGAAAACTAAAAATGAGGCATTCGACAAATTTGAAATTCTAAGCAAGAAAATTCAAAATCAAATAGGAAGTAATATAGTATCTATTAGAACTGACCATGGTCGACAATTTGACAATGAAATCCAATTTGGAAATTTTTGTGATAATAATGGAATAACTCATAATTTCTCGGCTCCTCGTACACCTCAATCTAATGGTGTAGTAGAACGTAAAAATAGAACAATTCAAGAAATGAGTAGAACTATGTTAAATGAACAAAACATACCACAAAAGTTTTGGTGTCACGCTGTGGATACTTCTACATATATCCTAAATAGAGTTTTAATTAGACAATTTTTAAATAAAACTCCTTATGAAATTTATCGAGGCAAAAAGCCTACATTAGGATATTTTAGAGTTTTTGGAAGCAAGTGCTTCATTTTAAACACAAAAGATTATCTTACTAAGTTCGACCCAAAGTCGTATGAAGGTGTATTTCTTGGGTACTCACAAAACAGTAAAGCATACACTGTATTAAACAAGGAAACATCAAGAGTCGAGGAATCGTTGAACGTAACATTCAACGAAAGTCCACCTCCCTCTAAGACATCACCTTTGGTAGATGATGACTTAGTTGAAAGTCAAATGGTTAATGATATAGAAAACATTGAAAATGACAATGAACCCGTAAAAGGAGAAATAGTCAATATTAAAGAAACTAAAAGTCATCCATTAGAAAACGTCATAGGAAAACTTAATGAAAGAACATTAAGATCTAAAGCTCAAAATGAAAGTAATTATTTTTGTTTTATTTCAACTGTTGAACCTAAAAATATAGACGAGGCAATAAAAGATGAATCTTGGGTAATTGCTATGCAAGAAGAACTAAATAAATTTATTAGAAATGATGTTTGGACATTGGTCCCTCTACCTAAAAACCAAACCATAATCGGCACCAAATGGGTCTTTAGAAATAAAATGGATGAAAATGGTATAGTATCTAGAAATAAAGCTAGGCTAGTAGCTCAAGGTTACAATCAACAAGAAGGTATAGATTACGATGAAACCTTTGCACCCGTAGCTAGACTTGAGTCTATTAGAATATTACTTGCATATGCATGTGCACATGATTTTAAGTTATTTCAAATGGATATTAAAAGTGCTTTCTTAAATGGTTTTATAAATGAAGAAGTATATGTTGCACAACCTCCCGGCTTTGCCGACTTTGAAAAACCAAATTATGTTTTCAAACTTAAGAAAGCTTTATACGGACTTAAGCAAGCACCAAAGGCTTGGTATGATCGACTTAAGACTTTCCTAGTTGACCATAAGTATACCATGGGCCTAGTAGATAATACTCTCTTCACCAAGAAAAAGGGATCACATATTATCATAGTCCAAATATATGTGGATGACATTATATTCGGTTCAACTTGTCAAGAGTTATGCGACGATTTCTCAAAAATCATGCATGACGAGTTTGAAATGAGTATGATGGGGGAACTAAACTTTTTCTTAGGTCTCCAAATTAAACAATTAGAAGATGGGATATTCTTCAACCAATCAAAGTATATCAAAGATATGCTTAAGAAGTTTGGTCTTGAAGACTCAAAACCCATGAGAACAACCATGTCCTCCGAAACCAAACTCACTAAGGATGAAGAAAATGAATCCGTAGATAGCACTAAATATAGAGGAATGATTGGTAGTTTACTCTATCTTACGGCTAGTAGGCCTGACATTATGTTTAGTGTTTGTCTATGTGCACGTTTTCAAGAAGATCCAAAAACATCCCATCTTGAAGCCGTTAAAAGAATATTTAGGTACATCAAAGGTACTACACACTTAGGATTATGGTATCCCAAAGGAACGGGTGTAGAAACCATAGTGTATACTGACTCAGATCACGCAGGTGATTATGTTGATAGGAAAAGTACTAGCGGTATTTGTACTTTTGTAGGATATTGTCTAACATCATGGTTCGCTAAGAAACAAACTGCCCTCGCAATCTCAACAACAGAGGCAGAGTATGTGTCTGCAGGAAAGGCGTGTCAACAAGCACTGTGGATGAAACAAGCTCTCGTCGACTATGGAATTGAACTCAACAACATTCCCATTCTTTGCGACAACAAAGGTGCTATCGATCTAAGCAAAAAGCCAGTCCAACACGCTAGAACCAAACATATTGAAATACGCCATCACTTCCTTCGCGACAATGTACAGAAGGGAATCATCTCAATTGAGAAAGTTTCCTCATAGGACAACATTGCCGATATTCTCACAAAACCGCTTAAACGAGAACCTTTCAACTATCTTAGACTTGGATTAGGATTAATGGAACCTAGTGATTAGGAGAAACATTAGTATAAACAATAGTTTAGCCACACACGACACTAAACCAAAGCATGTGTTCTGATCCGCGGATCCAATCGATAACAAGGACGGATCCTTTGTTTTGGATCCGCCGGATCCGTCGCATGCTGAGTTCAGTTTATTATTAAATAAACAAGAACAACTACTATTCATTCCTCACTCCAAAACATATCACCTTACTATACTCGACACACACTTAATCTCCATCACAATTTAGACCATTTTCTTCCACAAATTTGTGCTTCTAACATCACTGTAAGTATTCTTATCATATTTATACTCCTAATCTGCGTCTAGGATTTCCATTTCATGCACAAAACCAAAACTTGGGGTATATGCATAATTCTTGAAAAATCATGAAGCATATTTATTGCATTATACTTAAAAACATGTTTTTCTTAGTTAGGAATTGCATCTCATAGCACATTGTCTTAATTTAACAAAAACCCCATGAAAATTTTTCACTAAAATCTTCTAACGACTAGGTAAAATGATCTTTTTTGAACATTGTTCATACAAATGCAAAAACGTTATCTTTTAGACTTCACTTGCATAATGTCTCTTGAATGCTAAAGGGAATACATAATTAATATGTATTTTCGGGTACATTCAACCGTAGCTACATTGAAATAGGAGCGTTTGGGTTATCTCTCGTTTATAAACAAAACTTGCATAAACTAATTTTTCTTGCATCAAAAGGAGTCGAGATAACCGCACCTCCACATTGTCCCCATGTAGGCACACACTAGGAATTTTACACTTCCTTTGATCATTTTAACTAAAACTATGTAACTTTTGTACTTAGGAAAATCATACCTCCCGCAACCAACTACGATCACAAAAGAACCGTTAACTACTTACCCGAAGTCCACAAAACCAAAGGTCTAACCAATGCCCAAATCGAAATTTTCAAAGCCTTAGAGAAAAAGTATGTCCATGAGGGTAGAGTCATAGATTCATCGTTCTATGAAGGAACACAACTTAGGGAACAATTAGCCGCGATTCGATTTGATTCTCTTTTAGATATAGATGAACCAATTGTTCCTAGGTTCATACTTGAGTTCTATGCTAGTGTAGGTCTTAGTTCGAGTGACCAAGGTTACTTAAGTCTTCATTTCACTCTAAATGGAAATCTTGTCAACATCCCTCTTGATCAATTTGGTGAGGTCTTAGGCATTCCAAACCAAGGGACATGTATTTACTCGGACAAATGGTCCTTAACAATCTTAGAATCCAATCTCGATAGGACGGCACCATATGTCACTCCTCTCGAATCAAAAGAAGTGATTAGGGAACATCTCTTCATTCCTAAGAACAACCCCACAAGAATGTATCGTGGTCGTGAAGTTGCTAGAGATCCATTTGCAATGGAGCTAAATGAACTCAAACCCGAATTCAAGAAAATGGAAGATGTCTTAAGGGCTAATGTGATGTGCACCATAGGAAATCGTGATCACATCAATGCTTGTTTGTGTCATATGATTTACAACATCTCTACTCGTCAACCCTTCAATCTTGCTTATTATGTTGCCAAAAGAATGTGTGACATTCCGGTTCAAAGCAAGATTGCAATGCCTTATGGTATGCTCTTAACCCGACTCTATAGAGCTGATGAAGCGAAAAGTGTACCGCTTTTAAGGGGTCATTTAAGCCTTAAATCGTATTTATTTGATCAAATATTGCCCTAAATCGTTTCTTTTGTCATTTTAGGTACTTTTGAGGAGAAATCTGGAAAAGGAGGCATTTTGGACGTTTTTGGAGCATAAAAGTGAAGAAAACGGCAAAGTCTCAAAAATCGGCTAAAAGTTACTCTTGACGGCGTCAGACTTTACTCTGGACGGCGTCATGCCTTGGCAAGAAAAGTTGGACGTGAAATTTACTCATGACGGGCCAGTGAAAATAGCATGTGAATTCTGACGGCGTCACGCTTTAACTTGATCGAGGGCGTCACGGCTTAAATCATAAGGGGACGGCGTCACGTTCATGGTTGGACGGCGTCAAGCCTTGATAAGCCAGAATGGATTTTTGAAGAGCTAAAGAGGGACGGCGTCAAGATGGTCATCCGGGAACCCTAAAAGCGGCGAGGTGACGGCGTCACACTCCATAAGGTGACGCCGTCAGATCCAAAAATCTATATATAGTTTTCTAATTTTTTGTCATTAGAGAGGGCTTAGTGTGTGGAATTTTGGGAGAAAACCCTAAGACGATTTTAGCATCTTTTTCAGGGCTTTTTGCCTTGAGATCTTCCATGTTTCATTGAAAGATAAGTTATCAATTAATCATTCAATATGTCTATGTGTTGTTTGATTCTATCTTATTCTTGTCTTTTGTTTAACATGTTAGGCTAAATTTATCTTGTGTTTGCTTAGATCTAATGAAACCTAGCTATTGATTATTGGTTGTTAGTGTGTTATTAGTTGTATTGGATGATTGTTTATCTATGTTAGGCTTAAGAAAACTAGCTAACTTCCTATTCGGTAACTTGCTTGAACGTCTTAAGAAACATGAACCAAAGGCGTACTAAAGGTTTTTATGGTTGTATTTAATGCACAAGCGAATTCTAGTGATCCCATGTTAGGAGCTTCCTAGCCGGCTCGACATAGGAGTGAAGTAGGAGCTTGTAGAGTTGGGGAAGTAAGTACGCCACCCCACGAATGGTATTAAGGAATACACCCGTCATCCACGCAACTAATACACACTAATTAACCGGTAAAAGATAGTTAGGGAGTAAGGAAATCTAAGTAAACACATTTCTCTACACATAAGTTTCTCACCACATTTTATTTTCAGTTATTTTATTTTATTGCATTCGTAGTAATTTGGGTTAGTTGACTAGCAACTAATTCCGCCCACTCTTTCAAAACCGAGATTTTACTTGCTTTCATAAAAATATAAAAACATAAAAAGAATCTTCCTCAACCCTTAGACCTAATTAGAGTAGTCTTTCATACCTAACGAACACTATTCCCTGTGGAGAACGATCAATCCCCCGTACTTACCACTACACTATACTACATCGGTCAGGTACACTGCCTGGTGGGGTTGTAAGCCTCTTGAGATCCCTCGAGAGGTAAAACCTGTTGTAAGGTTACAAAACCACGCAATCAAGTTTTTGGCGCCGCTGCCGGGGAATAGTTATTGTTTAGGTTGAATTTTTATTTCTATTAGGTCTACTCACTAGATTCCTTTCTAGTGAGATTTTTATTTTATTTTTCTAGGTTTTCTTTAGTCTATCTATTTTCTTCGTGTCTTTGTTCGTAACCATTACCGTCCGACATCATGGAAGATGGTAATATCCTTAATCCCAACAACCCACCACCACAACAACCACAACCACCTCCTAGAGCCCGTACTTTAGGAGAGTATTCCCGTCCTAGCCACCATGGCTATCGAAACACCATTGAGCTCACTCAAGGAGCCAATATCACACCCTTGCGATCCGACACCATCCGGTTGGTGCAAAGCGGATGCGCATTCCATGGACTTCGTTTTGAAGATCCTAATCAACATCTCAAGGACTTTCTTAAAATCGTTGATTCTATAGACCTTGATGTTGCCACTCGAGAGACGACCCGATTGCGTCTCTTCCAATTCTCTCTGCGGGACCAAGCTAGTCAGTGGCTAGAACGTCAACCCGCAGGATCCATTACCTCTTGGGATGATCTCACCACTCGTTTCCTTGCTCAGTTTTTCCCACCGGGGAGAACTACCAAGCTAAGGAAGGATATCTTGATGTTTGAACAACGTCGAGGCGAAACCCTCTACAGGGCATGGATTCGATTCAAGGACTTACTTCAAAAAGTCCCTCACCATGGCATAAATCTATGGCTTCAAATCCAAATCTTCTATGACCATGTTGATTACCACACCAAGCGTGCCATCGATCGAGCCGCCGGGGGCAGATTGCGCGACAAAAGCGCCGAGGAATCATGGGAGATCATTGATGAGCTTGCATCCGACGATGATGAATTGTGGCAAGTCTCCCACGACGTGCGCTCGGCAGTCAAGACATATTCATCGCCCGATACCGCCAATCAAATCACTGAGGAAAGCGTTAGTGAACTTGAGAAAAGGGTTGCATATCTTATGGAAAAGCAAAAGAGACCCTTAAGTCCACAAAAAGCAACAATTAACTCAGTCTCAAGCGTTAAGCAAATACCATTGTCCGAATCACCCCGTAGGGAAAATACTAAACCCTTCCATAAGCACGCCCCACCCAACTCACCACCTCAGGAACTTAGTCCAACATTCGAAGCTCGAATGAGAGAGTACATGTCAAAACACTCCGAACGGTTGGCAAAATTTGAGGAAGCCGTCTACAAACAAAAGGAGGAAATGGAAGAGAAGATGGCGGAGATGATGAATCTTTTGAAAGAATATACAAATACAAAAGCCCCTGAAAAAGTATTGGTGAGGAATGACGCTGATGTTCCTAACACTAAATTTGTCAAGGCCACCTCCGTCGTCCAAGAGGGCGGAAATGATGGAAGAGGGAAATCCATAACTATGGAAGTTAACAAAATTGACCTCATCCCACTTAATAATGGAAACACCAATGCGTACAAATGCGATTCCGACAAGGGAGAGGAGGCGCCCTCTGAGGAGCGCCAATTGGTTGAACCGCCAGTGTCACAACAAGTGAAGCATTACTTGAAGCACGAAATAAACAAGGAGACCATAAACGATTGGGTGAGAAACTATCGACGTATTCATCTACCCAACAAGAAGTCCGAGAAGGTGGAACCGGATGATAAATCTGACACATTACCCGGTGGGCAATTGTATGAATGCCTCATAGGACAAAAGTTAGTGGAAAAGCAGAAATTCTACGGGGTCTTTGAAATACCATGCAGCATTGGAAAACACAAGTATCTGGATGCGATAGCTGACCAAGGTTCCGACGTAAATTTGATGCCTTTATCCGTTTATGTTCAGTTAACCAATGAGTTGCCATCCATCACCCATACTAAACTCTCCTTTGCAAAGCATTCTTATGAGTATCCGTTAGGAATTGCAGAAGATGTATTGGTCAACGTTGCCGGATTCCTGTATCCGGTCGACTTCATGATCATTGAGAGAAATGATATGAATATGCCAATAATCCTTGGGGCGCCCTTTCTCGCTACCACTAGAGCACAAATCAATTACGAAAATAGCACCATCCAAATGAAGAAGGGGAAGAAAACAATAAACTTCCCAACGATCCCACGACATATACGAGATGTTGCTCTGCAGAAGAAGATGGAGGCTAACACTAATATAGTCCGTGGTAATGTTCGAGAGAAAATTCTTGCATGGGAGGCAAGGATTAAGAGTTATATGGAAAATGAGATTAGGGAATGTAAGGATGGAAATAACGATTATATTGAGGCTGATGAGCAACCCAATAACCCCGTTGAATTTACAAAAGGAGACTCAGTGCTCCTAAGGCATTCAGAAACAGAAGCACCTACCGATGAACTAAGTCCCTGGTGGTACGGACCATTCACAATTAAAAGTTTACACCAGGACGTGAAATTTACTCATGACGGGCCAGTGAAAATAGCATGTGAATTCTGACGGCGTCACGCTTTAACTTGATCGAGGGCGTCACGGCTTAAATCATAAGGGGACGGCGTCACGTTCATGGTTGGACGGCGTCAAGCCTTGATAAGCCAGAATGGATTTTTGAAGATCTAAAGAGGGACGGCGTCAAGATGGTCATCCGGGAACCCTAAAAGCGGCGAGGTGACGGCGTCACACTCCATAAGGTGACGCCGTCAGATCCAAAAATCTATATATAGTTTTCTAATTTTTTGTCATTAGAGAGGGCTTAGTGTGTGGAATTTTGGGAGAAAACCCTAAGACGATTTTAGCATCTTTTTCAGGGCTTTTTGCCTTGAGATCTTCCATGTTTCATTGAAAGATAAGTTATCAATTAATCATTCAATATGTCTATGTGTTGTTTGATTCTATCTTATTCTTGTCTTTTGTTTAACATGTTAGGCTAAATTTATCTTGTGTTTGCTTAGATCTAATGAAACCTAGCTATTGATTATTGGTTGTTAGTGTGTTATTAGTTGTATTGGATGATTGTTTATCTATGTTAGGCTTAAGAAAACTGGCTAACTTCTTATTCGGTAACTTGCTTGAACGTCTTAAGAAACATGAACCAAAGGCGTACTAAAGGTTTTTATGGTTGTATTTAATGCACAAGCGAATTCTAGTGATCCCATGTTAGGAGCTTCCTAGCCGGCTCGACATAGGAGTGAAGTAGGAGCTTGTAGAGTTGGGGAAGTAAGTACGCCACCCCACGAATGGTATTAAGGAATACACCCGTCATCCACGCAACTAATACACACTAATTAACCGGTAAAAGATAGTTAGGGAGTAAGGAAATCTAAGTAAACACATTTCTCTACACATAAGTTTCTCACCACATTTTATTTTCAGTTATTTTATTTTATTGCATTCGTAGTAATTTGGGTTAGTTGACTAGCAACTAATTCCGCCCACTCTTTCAAAACCGAGATTTTACTTGCTTTCATAAAAATATAAAAACATAAAAAGAATCTTCCTCAACCCTTAGACCTAATTAGAGTAGTCTTTCATACCTAACGAACACTATTCCCTGTGGAGAACGATCAATCCCCCGTACTTACCACTACACTATACTACATCGGTCAGGTACACTGCCTGGTGGGGTTGTAAGCCTCTTGAGATCCCTCGAGAGGTAAAACCTGTTGTAAGGTTGCAAAACCACGCAATCAAATTAAAAAGAGCCTTTGCACCCTCTCGTCCAAACCATTTAGGCTTTGTTCCGGATTACAATGAAATTGAACATACCTTCGTTCCTTTGAGCGACTTTAGGGTTAGTGTTGATAAAGAGAAACGTCCTCGTGTACCAACATCATCCTCATCATCTTCAATGAGTGAAGATGATGGATTGCCAAATTCTAGGATTCCTCCACCCGAATACTTGCGCCATCTTCCTCCAATTCAAAATGAATCCGCTGAGTATCGAAACATCAAAGGAATGGTGAAGAATCTTGGTCGTTGGATGATGAAATTGCACAAGGGTATGAAGAAGTTGAAGAAGAAGCTTAGTTGATGGAGTGTTTGGTTTTGAACAGTGTTGGATATTGTGATGTTAAACTTCTATGTGTCTCGACTTTATCTGATAATACTTGTTATGTATGTGTAATAACTAACATTTGCAGGTAGATAACCATCATGGTTATCAATTTTCCGGGTTATAGCCTATGTTTGGCATAACACCTAAAACGGTAAGTTTCTAAGAACGGATTAAACTATGTACAATCGTGTGTTAATGTTATCATATTTAGTTGTTTTGCTATACATATTAGATGTTAAGTAAGGTCCAGGTGAATTTTTGGGTTTTCGTCGAAAAACGCGAAATATGACATATGTTCTGTTTAGCTTTTAGTTTTAGGCATACGGATCCGGCGGATCCCAAACTTGGGCTCCGCCAAGGCTTATCGTTGGATCCGACATCCGCCAACTTGCGGATTGGGCGGATCCATGAATAAGGTTCCGCCTTTGATTCAACTTGGATCCGCAGGTTTCCCAGTAAAATTCTAAAACTTTTTCGACTTATCCCAATTCTTAAATCTTAGTGTTTAGTATCATTTAGGATTCATTCACTGATCATAATTCATCTTAGAATCATTTAGGAATTCTTAGAAACTTAGGAACAAAATTTCCCACCAAAATTTAAATTTTTGAATTTTAGGTGTGAGTTACCAAACTGATACAAAGAAGGAACCCTTTTTAAGGATCCGTCAAATCCGTGGAAATATCAAATCATCATATTTTCCACTATCTCCTTGTATTAACTGCAAATCCACAACACATTACTCAACCAAAGCTCAATGGATTGACTTCCTTGATATGACCTGCACAAATTTTTGTTCCAAATCATTAGAAACCAACATTCTCTATTGGATTCACATCAAATCCAAACACACAAACTCACAAACCTTCTGTCTATAAATTAGCACTTTAGGATCTTCAATTCACATCACAACCATCTCTTCTCCTGTACATTTTAGCTATCATACTTCACCAAAAAGTCTCAATGACAAAATCAAACAACTCCTCCACATCCAAGCCACTAAAACGAATAGCCCGTATGAGTGTGAAACCTTGTTGTTTCATCAACATTCACAACTCATCCTCTGAAGAATCATCACCACTAAACATATCCTCACCCATTGCTAGTGAAAACTTTCTTACTTTATCCACTCCAACTCCCTCACATGTAGTCATAAAAACACAACCTCCTACCATTACTCCTGTAGCAACCACACCACCACCCGCTCCCGCTCCCGCTCCCGCTCTATCACAGTCTGAGAAGTCTGCCTCATCACCATCCTCACCAAAACTCCAACCCATGGAACTATTTAGGACACCACCAACATCTCCACAACCATATCTTGAGGAGTTAGAAGATCTTCCACCTACATCAACCAATCCTCCACCAATAAGTCTTGAAAACTTAGAACCTATGCTATTTCATCCTCTCCATCCGGAGATTCATGGTCCTCTATACCGAGAAGCACCACAACCTCGTCCACAAATACCACCACTATCACTTACTTCAACACTCATCGCCATTGATGAAGCGATGTGGAGCAACATTCCTCAAACACAAGAGGAGATAAGTGCGGAGTTAACACAACTCTATACTCTCTCGGGTATGGTTGACCATCGCCTTCAAGAAGCAATGGACATTCAAAACATCCTTATGAACTCCCTCCAAACACCACAACAACCATCAAACAACAACAACAACCAACCACCATCACCACCACCACCACCACAAAACTTGGAGCCTAGTCTTCCTCCCGGTTTCTCAAGTCATAATTGCGCACATTGTGAGAGAACGGCTCACTTGGCCCAAAGGACCAACATCTTGGTCCATGTGCTTCAAAATGAGATGAGGTTCATCTTGAACCATGTTCTTGAACGTTTAAACGCCATCTCTCATCCTCCTCAATAGGAGCTTTCTTGACTAGTTGTTAGGACCGTTTAAATTGTTGCTTTAGGACTTTTTATTTTTTTTCTAGGATGTCTTTTTATTGTACTTATAACATCATTTCATCATTGTGACTTTTGTCACAAATTTTCAATATCTATGAATGTGATGTTTTATGCTTATGAGTGATCAACATATCGCATATTATCATTATCATTGTGAACTAACATTCTTATATAGCCTATATTATACCTTGATTATGATTGCCTTAGGTACAAATAATGATCAGACACTTACTTTGACTTTTAAAAGTCAAAACATATTGAAAGGCTTGTTTGGGAGAATACTTCACAAGCATTCTACTTCTTCATTGAAGTCATTCATTACTAACACTTCATTTGCAGCATATCATACCCTTCATAGTATACGTTGGTACTCGAGAAGTGAGGAGTATACATCAAGGGGGAGCATCTCATAAGCATTTCATATACTAACCGTTTGTTTTGTAGATTCATGCATTATTTCCTTGATTACTCCATCTAGGGGGAGTATAAAACAAGGGGGAGCTTTAAAGTTCTCAAAATCGCATTCCGCTACGCTACTCTTTTTGTTTCGACAAAAAGGGGGAGAAAGGACTAAGTTTGCATTAACTGTGATTCATCACAGTACATACATTTTTACAAAACTTTTCTTTAATAAACAAACTTAATATATATTTTTAAGAACTCATGCTATATTTATTCTCTTGCTCAAAAATATACCTTATGTTTTGTCATCAACAAAAAGGGGGAGATTGTTAATACAAATAGCGTCTCAAAAACGTTATTTATATTCTTTGATCTTTTCTTAGTTTTGTTAATGACAAATAAAAGGAATATCTTTTAGCAAATAATAAATACTAGCTTAAGTCTCTTAAGTACACATTTTACACTTCACATAATAACCAAGAATTACAAGTTTGCTTATTTAGTAACTTGTTTCCTTAAAAGGAAACTTTAATTCTATAATCATTCCATGACATCATTGCATACATCACATACAATATCTTTGATATATCTTGTTTAGATTTGCAAGATACATAGTTGACATTTGAGGATCTTGGATGATTTGGTAAGATATGGAAGATTTGGTAAGATACAACTAATCCATAGCTGTCATCCTCCCACGGATCCAAGTCCAATGAAGGACGGATCCCTTGTGAGGGATCCGTGGGATCTGTGAGCTGAAGATCAGCTTGCCTATAAATAGCAAGCTGATCATTTGGCTTTCTCATCACTCATATAGCTTTAACACACATATTCATTCAGTACATATCTTACTAACATCATTCATAGTTGCATTTCACTTTGATCTTTCATTTTGTAGAAAAGAGATCAAGCATTCAAGGATCTACAGAACTGTAATCCTTTAGTTGCATTACTGTGTGATATTGTAGTTTGTTTCACACATCATATCTATCATTTGTAATCAGTGAGTGTGGTTAGTGCTTTAGTCCTTAAAGCACAAAGAGTGTAGGGAGTAGTTATACCCGTGTAAAGAACTCGACATCTAGCTTAGTGTTGGTAAAGTAAATAGGCGACGTCAGGTTGGTTCTACCTTGTGAAAGAACCTGGTGTTTAGCTTAGTACCGGAAAAGGAAGTAAGCGACGTGTAAAGGTTTTCTCCGGCTAGAAAAGGTGTTTGTTTCTTAGTGAACGATAAACTCTCGAGTAGGAAACTCGGGGAGTGGAGTAGGGCAAGGAAGAGAGTCCTTGTAGCCGAACCACTATAAACAATAGTGTCGTGTGGTTTGATCTTTCCTCTCTTTATCTTTTGTTTACATTGTGTGATTATTTATTTGTGATTGTTTCCTTTGAAATTAACATATAGTAACAAAGCAAATAAAACTTGAAAAAGGGTAAAAACTATTCAACCCCCCGTCTAGTTTTCCACAAAGACAATTTTCCATTTTTGAAAACCGGGGGACTTATTTTGCCATTTTTGAAACTTCAGGGACTGAAACTGCCAATTATGCAAACTTTGTTTTCACCTGTTTTCAATCCTTTTGTTTATGAATCGCATAAAAACACATTCTATGATATTTTCTGTATTTTGAAGCATTTCTGAGTGTTTTTAAATGTTTTTGCAGTCTAAATGTGACAGAAATGATGAGTATTTAGACACTCGTCATTGTACTATTAGAATGACATTTGATCCATGTCTAATGTTCAACATGGTATCTGTAACAAAAGGATAGATGACATATAAACCATCTAAAATGATACGTTTAAGAAACTAACCTCACATATTTCTAGGGGCATTGGCGTGTTGCTAGACGCTAACCTTTGCTTGTATAATTACTTGATTATTATGACGTCGCAAGTGGGAGCTGTTGGAGTATGCTCATGTCATAATGACTAATTATATGGCTAGACATATGTGAGCCTATGGGGTCACACACATATACACTGAGGTGCCACTTTATATATCATGTTTATTGTATTTACGATATATAAATAACCGTACGTAACTAGGAATCACTATTGGGCATCTAATGACTAAGTAATGGACTTAATTTATTAGACTTGAAGAACAAATGGGAAGCCCATTTGGGGCCCAATATGTGGCCGGCCATGGGGGCCTTGTAGGAGGATTTTGGATTAAATCTTTAGTCAAATATATGGGAGAAATCTTCTTATAATTTGATAACATTTAACCTAAAATATCTCTCCCTCCCTCTCATTCATATTGTACGGCAATAATCAAAAACCAATTAGGGTTTTAATTTTTTTGATCTTTCACTCTTGCATCTTGCTTATTCAAGGGTGTTTGATCGGTTACGGGTTAAAGGACTAGCATCCATTGGCATACAGTGACGTGTAGTGTGTTTCACACTTAGAGGAGATCAACCTTATTGGTCTCTAGGATTTCTTATACAAGTCGTGGGTATAGCTTGTGTTGGTGACATCCGGATCACGCTACAAAGGTATAAAACTAGTTTGTTTAATTCATTTGATTGATCATATGGCTATATGGATCCTTGTTGGTGATGTATTCCGCTGCGTTTATATATTTGATATGTTATTTTATTAAACAAAGGAGAAAACAACTATCACCACTCCCTCCCACTCATAAACCCACGACCACAAGGAGAAAAGAAGCAAGGAAAAATTGTTTTGCTACTCTAGGTGCTTATTTGAGCTTGGTTGGATTACTAGTTAAGCTATCAAGGGTTAAAGCTTGATACATTTGGGGTAAACTTGAGTTTTCATCACCTCCTTCTCATAATCACTTCAAGTAAGCACCACTTAGTCCATGAGCTTTTATACTATTCTTATGTATATTACTCTCAATTCCTAGTACTCATTTTCAAGTTTGCATACACTTATGTATATCATTTTGTACATGTTTGAAACACTTTTAAACTCGTGATGGTTAACTAAGTTTTAAACATATTTTTATGAACATACTAATAACTTGGTAATCTTGGCAAGAAGATGGAAGAGTTAGGATTAGTTTTGAAGTTGTTGAAAGTTGTTTTGAATGATTTGAAAACTAGAAAACGCACTTTGAAACATTTTTAAAGAGAAGCTGTCTCATTTTGTTAAATCTGGAAAAATCAGTAGGATGGGAGTAAGATTAGACTAGAAATACAGTAAATAGACTCAAATACGAAAACGTGATCGCTTGAACGGGTTAAAACGGCCATATAACGAAGAAGATACACTAGTTCTAAGTTGAGTGACGAAAATGATATTTTCTGAAGTAATTGAAGGCTGTTAGACGACTTTCAAGAGGTAAAATCGAGTATTAAGAGTTAACTAGACATTCCGCGGCACTAAAAATCTGTTAGTACACTTAAATACGAACCCGGGGATATATAGAACGTAAGAAACGGAGCTAAAACGACCAAGATACGTTAAATTAAACTTCGACAAAATCAATGAAAACCAACAGCTCAAACTGCCTAAATTATTCCAAGTGTCGAAACTGTTTTCCACATGACCAAGTTTGAGCCTGTTTTTCTCAAGGATAGAATCCGTTATGGAAAAAGAACAAGAGTAAGTAAAATAAAGTCCACGTGGCCTAGATTCCAAAAAGTCCAACCGTTCGTCAAATGGATTTATAACGAGTAGCTTATGACCTCTCAAACTTCCCCGAAAACAGTCCAGAGACTATAAAAACAGCCTGACCACCTAACTTTATGGCCATATAAATGTGGGATCGGGATCCAGATGGACTAAAATTCAGTGTTAGCTTTTGTGGACCTTGCTACATACTTCCTAAATTCACTGAGTTGGATCAATAATACTTAATAACCACTGTTTTACGACCAGCTTTACTAGACCACTTGGTCATTTTCAGAAATCTAACAAAGCGTATATTTCGACGTAAAACTTTATTTTTCTCAAAAATCACTTTGACAACTATCGTAGAATGTTGTTAAAGCACGTCAGTGATTTTCTAAGATACTTATTAAAACGACCACACTTTATTTATGAGATAAACTAGTGACGATAAATAAATGTGTATACTTGATATTTTAAACGAGCTACCATAACGTAACTACGTTTTTGACCACCAAACTTTACAACGAACATGTACGGGTGATATATTAGAGTGTAAACTTGCATACACGACCTTTTTGCCGAACCTAACACATAGTACTTATTTAGGTTGCGGTTAGAGCTACCGGACCTCGATCTACGTGCACGATATTACTATTTGTGATACTTTGCTGAGGTGAGTTCATGGCCCCTATTTTTCTTGTTTTGAAATACTTTTGGGGGAGAATACATGCTCGTTTTTATCTAAATGCAATACTTGTTTTACTTGAATATGCTACTAGTTTACTCAAACCATTACTTGCTTTACTTATGAATTTGTTGTTTACTCGAATGCATTATGTATTCACATGTTACATACTGGATTCTTTTTACTCATGGACACAAACACTTTGAACGATTATTCATACATGACCGAATGGACTGGTTACATAACCGAATGAACTGGTAACATAACCGAATGAACTGGTCACATGACCGAATGAACTGGTCGCATGACCGAATGAATTGGTCATATAACCGAATGAACTGGTCATATAACCGAATGAACTGGTCAAACCAACTTTAAATATTGTGGTCCACATATTACTTGTTGTTTACTTAAACCTATGAACTCACCAACCTCGTGTTGACACATTTTAGCATGTATTTTCAGGTTCTTAAAGTGTTAGCTTACCTTTGGTGGCTTTTTGGCATGGCATGACATGATTATAGGGTCAAGATACTCTGATATTCATTTGGGGACCACTTTATTTCTTTTATGGGCCTGTATTTCCGCATTTATTGAACGATGTAAAACAAAATACTTTTGATTATGAAAATTTCCTCTAAACGAATACGGTAAATTCGTTCTCTTTACTCTGTGTTGTGGTACCAATTTAGTAGCACCCCAGCGACATCATCTTCCGCTGTGACACATTTTGGGGGTGTTACAGATTGGTATCAGTGCCTTGGTTATAGATAACTGGGTATTTTTAAAACCTAGACTATAACTACTTTTACGAAAATTTAACCCTATGACCGTCACGTGCCTGCCTGCCAAGCTGATGCCTCACTTGTGATTTGTTTGCTGACATATTTGATGAGATTTGTGTCTTATTATCGGATCAAATATACCTACTTATTTTCGTTGGTTGCTATAATTATCTTCCATATAAGTATGCTTACGTATCGTACATGTCACAGCGTTACGCCTTTTCCTTACGTAATCTCATCATTCGACCTCGAGTTTGGTCACTTGCCTTAGTCTTTCAAAACGGCCTTTAAAAGTGAGGGACATATTATTAGTATAACTGAGCTGAGCATTTCAAAATTCATTTAACGTTGGTGGAATATAGACTGATTCAACCAGGGACAGTGGGACATAGCCTGATCACTTATGTCCGACTCAGAGGTGAATTTTGCGATACTGGGAGTAGTTATAATAGAATTATGTCCAGATTGATTCTCTACTCGATTTCTAAGGGTTTCAAAATTTTTGTGTGAATATACAATCGTTGCATGAACATTCACATCTACATCCAACACATTAGCATCACAATACTTTCTCGTCACAATATTTTTCTTTTAAATGGACACTTGTACTTTTTGAAGGTCCTTTAAACTATTCCGAGATATCGTGGTTAATACAAATGATCTCTAAAATTTTCACAATCATACGTAATATCGTTTTACATGACATTAAAACCCGTTACAGTCTACCAATTTTCCGATTACCTTACTAACCATTTCTGAAGGCTAGTTTGAGCACTCGTCCCATAATTTAGAACATCTGCATCACCTCGTGAACCACCGCCTAGAAGCACGCCAGCTAATTATAACACGACCTCAAGCTTTCATTTTATGACAAGCCACTTTAGAGCACCTACTTTTAGGAAACGTCTTTATTACGCCTCACTCTTCTTTTCTTGTTTTGAAGAGAATGCAACCAAAAAAACAAAGCATGAGTGCAGCTGCTATCGATCGACTCATTACTCAGCGAGTCACTGCACAAGTTTCCGCTGCTATGGCTGAATACGAGACCCTCCGCAACAGTGGTAACGGCGGGGAAGCCAGTGGAACGGCAACCAGGGTTGACCCTGTGGCTCGTGGTTGTACTTACAAGGAATTTATGAACTGCCAGCCTCAGCATTTCAGTGGCTCTGAAGGGGCTGTTGGCTTGGTTAGATGGTTCGAGAAGCTGGAGTCAGTCTTCCGCATGTGTAAGTGTGCAGAGAATTGTAAGGTCAAGTATGCGACAAGCACATTGCTGGATGGTGCCTTGACTTGGTGGAATGCTTATGCTCAGTCAGTGGGACTGGATGCTGCTTTCGAAGTACATTGGGCTAATTTCAAGGACATGGTGATAGCCGAATACTGTCCGAGAAATGAGGTTCAGAAGATGGAAATTGAATTTTGGAACTTGGCTGTGAAAGGAATTGACATTGCATCTTATACTAAGCGATACCATGAACTGGAAACTCTTTGCCCGAAAATGGTTTCTACTACCCGTAAGAGGATTGAAAGGTACATCTGGGGACTTCCACCCAGTATCCAGGGAAATGTTACCTCATCAAAACCCAACACTCTCGAAGAGACAATTCAAATGTCTCACAGTCTGATGGACCAATTTGTTCGAGCAAGGGATGCTCGAGAAGATAAAAACAACAACCACAGCAACAACGACAACAAGAGAAAAAGGGATGACAACCAAGGGAACGATCAAGTTCGGCCGGCACACAAATAACAGGAAGTGGTTAGGGCCTACGTTGCTGGACCAAGTGAAAAGAAAGGATATGCAGGGACTTTACCCAAGTGAAATAAGTGTTAGTTTTACTACAATGGACCTTGCCCCGCACAATGTAGGAACTGCCAAAAGGTCGGTCACAAAGCCAGGGATTGCAAGGCTCCCACCCTCGTAATGGATCGAAAAGTCACGATAACATGCCATGAGTGTGGAGTAATTGGGCACTTCAGGAGTAAATGCCCAGAGCTGAGAAACCAGAATGGGGGAAGAGCTCGTGGAAGTGCGTACGCGCTAGGAGAAGGAGAAGCTCGTCAGGACATCAACGGCATCACGAACAATGACAATGTTTAAGAAGAGAACTCCTGCATTAATAATAAACCGAGGCCTAAACTCTCTAGGGTTGTATTTCTTTTGCGTTTCACTTTAAGTTCTATTGTGTAAGTTTCATGTACTATTACGAATTCCTATCTAATGAATGTCTTATCTTTTATCGCTGCAATACGACAAGCCTCGTCCATTACACTCTCTATTTCACTGCCTTTAACTCAATCTTGTCTTGAAAAGCTAGTCCCATTTCATATCACGTTCCAAGCCAACAAAGTCGAATTCCTATCGTTAATTTTCGCTGGAAATCTTAAGGAAATCCTGAGATCACTTAAAGCGAGAACATACGTCTATAGAACGAACGAGCTGAATTCAGGGACTGAATTCCTTTAACGGGGGAAGACTGTAACAACCCGTAATTTTCCACGTCAACATTTACTTTCAAACTCTAATTTACTACTTTGAAATTTTACAAGAACACTTTTTACGTATAACTCTTTAGTTAAATAAACGTAAAACAAGGAATGTCCCTCTTGTGCACTATGACTTTAGACTATATTTAGTCTACGGCATCACACTACATTGCCACTACTCCAGTTCATAATTTTATTACTAGGGCTTTTGCATTTTTCTTACTCGCAAGTATTAAACTAATAAACGCTTTTCACAATTTAAATAAACACCCAACGTACCCGACACAACTAACAATTATTTTTCAAGCCCTTTCATACTCAAATTATTTCAAATGTTCCAAAAATCATTTTCAAACATTTTCCTAATTCTTTTACAAACGTTATTTAAAGATACGTATTTATCGTTAATTACCAAACTAATAACCAATACATATTCTTAATACCCAATACACTCATTATACTCATTTTTATACCAAGTTTTATACAAAATATATATATATATATATATATATATATATATATATATATATATATATATATATATATATATATATATATATATATATATATATATATATATATATATATATATATATATATATATATTTCTACCATGGGGAACATATGGCCGCCCCCTCCCTCAATGTATGTCTAACACATTAAATTTAATGCTACACTTAGGGTTGTAAATGAATTGAACGTTCAGTGAACATTTCATAAACCGTTTGGTAAAAAGTTTGTTTATGTTCGTTTATTTATTAAATGAACGAACATGAACAATATTTTACGATCGTTTAGTTAAATGAACGAACATGAACAAAAGTCACGTCCGTTTATTATGTTCGTGAACGTCCGATTATACGTTCGTTTATTTTCATTTATTTATTTATGTTCGTATATCATATCTTTTAATTGTATAATTTTAAAATTAGTTTGTTTAAACAAAACAACACTTATAAAACAATATTAGATGCATAATTTAATAAAGTTTATGTTTGTTTGTCTATGTTTATTTATGTTCAATCGTTTATGTTCGTTTACCGTTCGTTTAGTGTCTTAATAAACGAACATAAATGAACATGAACAACTCATTTTCTTAATAAACGAACATGAACAAGAAAATTCGTTCGTTTAAGCGTTCGTGTTCGTTTATTTGTCCGGTTAAAATAAAATGAACGAACATGAACAAGGCCCCGTCCGTGTTCGTCCGCTTCGTTTACAGTCCTAGCTACAATTGATTACCAACACACATCCTTGAAACATGGAAGACTAGTTTGTGTGCTTGACCAAAAGGCTTGCCCCCTCCCCCCTAGCAATGGACGGCTAACCACAAAGACCAAGACCAAGGGAGACTTTGACCACTTTGAATCTTATACTATATATACATGCACATACTTATAACATTTTCACTACAACTTAACACTTCTACTACACATTTATTAAACAAAGGAGAAAACAAATATCACAACTCCCTCCCACTCATAAACCCACGACCACAAGGAGAAAAGAAGCAAGGAAAAATTGTTTTGCTACTCTAGGTGCTTATTTGAGCTTGGTTGGATTACTAGTTAAGCTATCAAGGGTTAAAGCTTGATACATTTGGGGTAAACTTTGAGTTTTCATCACCTCCTTCTCATAATCACTTCAAGTAAGCACCACTTAGTCCATGAGATTTTATACTACTCTTATGTATATTACTCTCAATTCCTAGTACTCATTTTCAAGTTTTCACACACTTATGTATATCACTTTGTACATGTTTGAAACACTTTTAAACTTGTGATGGTTAACTAAGTTTTAAACATATTTTTATGAACATACTAATAACTTGTTAATCTTGGCAAGAAAATGGAAGAGTTAGGATTAGTTTTGAAGTTGTTGAAAGTGGTTTTGAATGATTTGAAAACTAGAAAACGCACTTTGAAACATTTTTAAAGAGAAGCTGTCTCATTTTGTTAAATCTGGAAAAATAAGTAGGTTGGGAGTAAGATTAGACTAGAAATATAGAAAATAGACTCAAATACGAAAACGTGGTCGCTTAAACGGGTTAAAACGGCCATATAACGAAGAAGATACACTAGTTCTAAGTTGAGTGACGAAAATGATATTTTCTGAAGTAATTGAAGGCTGTTAGACGACTTTCAAGAGGTAAAATCAAGTATTAAGAGTTAACTAGACATTCTGCGGCACTAAAAATCTGTTAGTACACTTAAATACGAACCCGGGGATATATAGAACGTAAGAAACGGAGCTAAAACGACCAAGATACGTTAAATTAAACTTCGACGAAATCAATTAAAACCAACAGCTCAAACTGCCTAAATTATTCTAAGTGTCGAAACTGTTTTCCACATGACCAAGTTTGAGCCCGTTTTTCTCATGGATAGAATCCGTTATGGAAAAAGAACAAGAGTAAGTAAAATAAAGTCCACGTGACCTAGATTCCAAAAAGTCCAACCGTTCGTCAAATGGATTTATAACGAGTAACTTATGACCTCTCAAACTTCCCCGAAAACAGTCCAGAAACTATAAAAACAGCCTGACCGCCTAACTTTATGGCCATATAAATGTGGGATCGGGATCCAAATAGGCTAAAATTCAGTGTTAGCTTTTGTAGACCTTGCTACATACTTCCTAAATCCACTGAGTTGGATCAATAATACTTAATAACCACTGTTTTATGACCAGATTTACTAGACCACTAGGTCATTCGACGTAAAACTTTATTTTTCTCAAAAATTACTTTGACAACTATCGTAGAATGTTGTTAAAGCACGTCAGTGATTTTCTAAGATACTTATTAAAACGACCACACTTTATTTACTGGATAAACTAGTGACGATATATAAATGTGTATACTTTATATTTAAACGAGCACCATAACGTAACTACGTTTTTTACCGCCAAACTTTACAACGAACATGTACGGGTGATATATTTGAGTGTAAACTTGCATACACGACCTTTTTGCCGAACCTAACACATAGTACTTATTTAGGTTGCGGTTAGAGCTACCGGACCTCGATCTACGTGCACGATATTACTATTTGTGATACTTTGCTGAGGTGAGTTCATGGCCCCTATTTTACTAGTTTTGATATAATTTTGGGGGAGAATACATGCTCGTTTTTATCTAAATGCAATACTTGTTTTACTTGAATATGCTACTTGTTTACTCAAACCATTACTTGCTTTACTTATGAATTTGTTGTTTACTCGAATGCGTTATGTATTCACATGTTACATACTAGATTCTTTTTACTCATGGACACAAGCACTTTGAATGATTATTCATACATGACCGAATGGACTGGTCACATAACCGAATGAACTGGTAACATGACCGAATGAACTGGTCACATGACCGAATGAACTGGTCGCATGACCGAATGAACTGGTCACATAACCGAATGAACTGGTCAAACCAACTTTAAATCTTGTGGACCACATATTACTTGTTGTTTACTTAAACCTATGAACTCACCAACCTCGTGTTGACACATTTTAGCATGTATTTTCAGATTATTAAAGTGTTAGCTTACCTTTGGCGGCTTTTTGGCATAGCATGACATGGTTATAGGGTCAAGATACTCTGATATTCATTTGGGGACCACTTTATTTCTTTTATGGGCCTGTATTTCCGCATTTTATTGAATGATGTAAAACAAAATACTTTTGATTATGAAAATTTCCTCTAAATGGATACAGTAAATTCGTTCTCTTTACTCTGTGTTGTGGTACCAATTTATTAGCACCCCAGCGACATCTTCTTCCGTTGCGACCCATTTTGGTGGTGTTACATCTTATTTGGTGGCAAGTTGGTGACTACCCATTAAGTGTTTGATTAAATGCTACGGTCGGATGAAATTGTATCTACAGTTGTGACAACGCCATAACCACATTTTCAGGTAAACCCCGTCGTTATAATGACAATTTTGTTAGTTGACCATTTTAAATGGTGTTTGGATTGCTTATTTTCCTATTGTGTTTTCTAAAAGGAAATAACCACTTTTAATGAGATAAAATGTTTTCCTAATAAGGGGACGGACTTACTAATTCCAAAATGTATGGAGCTGAGATTACAAGCTGCCGTGTAGATGAAGAGGAGCGGATAATGGTATGCCTATCAAGGAGTAGTTGGTGGAGCCATTGAGGCCCCGGGGTGAAGATAAGGCATTATTTACAATATACATTTTCTACGGCCTTTTGTAGGTATGATGTAGATACTTTTATTACACATATATTTCTGCCTATAAGCTTTAAATACTACCTATAAACGTTTAATGATGAGACCGAGTGACTATTGCGTTCATGGTGTGTGATCAGGGGGTGTAAGATGTAATCTGGGAGTGAATTCATTTATTCGATCGACCGTGTTGTTTCAGTGGGTGTGTTCATGGGACATGTTTAGAAGGTGTCTTCACGGGGTGTGTCCAAACAGCCACATAACACATTTTTTAAAACCTTTTTATGCATCTATTTGCTAATTTGTTTGGTACGAAATCATTTATAGCATAGTTTTAATGAGATGAATGGAACTTTACCAGCTTTTCCAGCGCAATATGTTGCACTACAGGGTACACGCTTCTATTGACAAGTATTTTGTTCATTTTATTTCGGTTGTCGCCTTTTTGCTGTGATGAAGATTAAGTATCTTAATGTGAAAAGTAGAAGCTACATGATGGGATGGGTTTGGAATTGTATAAATTGTTTTTGTTGCGTTTACAGGTTACATTGTGTCGACATGTCTCAAGAAGCGGATAGCAGCAATGTCCGTGACACTAGAGGCCTTTCTGGTTTATTTTTCTACTTTTAACAATTTTATCTAACAAAATGTGTCATTGTTATAATGTATTGTTAGCTTTTGGGTTGATATTTGTTAGAGATTAAAAGGAAAAGTGCCTTTTAGCACGTACTATTATAAATGGTTAGTTTAGCATAATAAAATTTCTGTTTCGGGGTAAAAAAAACATGTCGATGGTAATGATTTTGACCATGATGATGTTGAACAGGTGGTTTGAATGTAAGAATGAATATGTTGCTTATTACCTACAGATTTTTGAATATGCTAAAATAGGGGTTATTGCAATCTGTTGAGCGCATTCTGTAATATATGTTGATTTCAACTCTGTAACTGCCTATATTATGTTACCCACACATGCATAATGTATTTCAAGATTGTACCCTTTTGTTCTAATTTGCCTGTCGTTGTTGTTCTGAGGATTATTTGTTTTAGGATAGCTAAGTTGTTTTTTTTACATGGTATATGACAATTGGTAACCTTTTAATAAGTATTGTTTTTGTGCAGTAGGATAACATGCTACCTTAATATGAATTTATGATTCTTTTGCAGGCCTGCTACAGGGAAATTGACTCAAACTATCTCTCTCAAAGCGTAAACATTTCGAGAAACACAAAAAAAGATAATGACCAGCACCAAGTAAACAGACTTCCTGTAGCAATGACCACTTCTAGCATTTGTTCAAAGCTGCTACAACGCGCGGGCTCAATAAAGAAATGCCACAACAAGTACCATTACCACATTCAACAAATGGCACAACAAGTACCGTTAACATGGTTAAGCCAATCTTAATTCAGAAAAAAAAAAAAAAAAAAAAAAAAAAAAAAAAAAAAAAA
This sequence comes from Artemisia tridentata subsp. tridentata, assembly GCA_021014915.2. Taxonomy (NCBI): domain Eukaryota; kingdom Viridiplantae; phylum Streptophyta; class Magnoliopsida; order Asterales; family Asteraceae; genus Artemisia; species Artemisia tridentata. The sequence goes on from CP139509.1 coordinate 221,014,166, forward strand.
AAAAAAAAAAAGCTCCACGGCGATTTCTCCTATTTACAGCCAAGTTGGAGATGCCATGGATATTAACTAGCCGTATTAAGTATTAACTTTTCGAGCCGTTCATGTTGTCTTTCTGCTTTTTTGTTTTACCCAATAAACTCTTGATTATGAAACTTTATGCAAGTACCTAAATGCCGACCTAGATGTCGTGCCTTATTCATAGGAACAACTTATATTTGGATCTAATGTATATAGTCATCCTTTACAACTCGGTTTATAACCATGGAGTCGTCGCCGTACAAAACCGACCGTTTGTGGCTAACAACATAATTGCTTACTCCAAAATGCGTTAACATAATTGTAATAAACACTAACACGGCTGCCCCGCAGCAACGCGCGGGCAAACATACTTGTTTGAAACTAAACTGAACATATTTGTTTTTTTTACTTACTAATCATTTCCATATTTCATTTTTATTTTTCTAAAATTGAAGGTTACAATTGAATGTTGTGGATTAGATAATTTATATACTTCACAAACATAATACTCCATCCTAAAATTAAAAATTAAATATTTCGTTGTCATAGACATACATTATCACTTGAATAGACATAATATAATCATATTTGGTGCCGAATCCCGATCTACATATTTATGACGAAAAACTAATAAAAAGCATGACATATTCCACCTACTTATATATAACCATACCTAAGCCACACATTTTTTTTGAAGACAAAAGAATTTGACAATTAATAATTACAACCGTTTTTGCTTTCCAAAAAGTAAAGAATTTATTAGTTTTGAGCGTTTAAGAAAACATGCAAATACCTTTTTATTGCTTTTAACTTGAAATTATTCTATTAATCGTTTGCTAAATCAAATGTGGCCTTTGTAGGAAGTTATTGTTTGGATTAAAAATTATCCATTATCCATTATCCAATCTATTTAAACACGAGTTTTTCCGTTTTGCCAAAAAATGATTCTTATTGGTTGGAGCCCCGTTAGAATACTGTTCATGCAACTGTTTTTTACTATTCATCCCGTTATATTACTGTAGCCATCCCGTTTTCCCCACTAATTATATTAAAAAAAACACGTTCCAGACATTTCTTCATACTCATTCTTCTCTAACTTTACATTCACACACAGACACACACACGAAATCTAATAATCGATCTAAAACACAAATCACAAACACAAAACACAGACCAAAAACACAAAACACAGCCCCGTCGCATCCAAATCAGATATTATGTTGTTAGAGCCGGTAAATCAGGTAAGATTATTTGGATTTTTTTCACTTAGTTTGAGTTTTCTATTAATTTTATTGATTATGCTAAACAATTTTATAAAAAAATTCTAAGCAAACCGTAAAAAAAATTGGGCGAAATCACCCTGATGCATTAATTAGTTATAAATTTTATGTTATTATATTTAATTTATCAATAACCAAACAAATTCTGCTTCGATTTACAATTTTGGGAATTAGGGTTTTATTGTAATTTGGAGATTTTGTTGCTTTTTGTGTTAAGGATTGATAATTTATCTTATGCTCTTTTGTAACAGGAAAGATGAGGATTTAAAAAAAAAAAAAAAAAAAAAAAAAAAAAAAAAAAAAAAGACTCCAGGTCAAGGTTTGTTTTGTGTTATCTGAAGTTTTGGAAATAGTTGCTAAATGGTTTATTGTGTTGATAGAATGGTTATAAGGTTATTGATTGTTGTTATTTTTATGTAAAAATCTCATTAAAAGGTATCATTTTCTTGCAATTCTTATGGGTTGAATCGAAAGAAGGTTTTGTGATTTCGAGCAATTAGTGATTTTTTTTGGGTTTTTCTACAGACCTGCATACATAGGCCATTTGCACATCATATTGTTTTAAAAATGTTAGGATTTAAGAAGTTTTTATGTACGTTTTCTCGGGTCATTGGTGGCTGTATTGGTATGAAAGAATTGTTTCTTTGTGTTGACTCTTTTTGCACACACTGATGATATATTCCTAATTACTTAGTCCACCTAGACTGTAGGTTCTTTGATAATGTGTATAGATACGTTCATTCTTATTTATTTGGGTGTTAAACAGCAAATGTGGAAGAAATGTATGGAGTTGGCTAGAACGTTGGATGCTACCGGTCCCTGGAACAGCAGACACGGACTTTTACAGTGGCTTACGGCTGTGAGTTGACCAGCATTTGGCAATTTTAGTTCGTCTTACTTTCAGTTGAATCAGGTTATCAAATAAACATTAGTATAATAAGCTATTGTGATCAGTTAAATTTTATTGTTTGCCACAGGTGTGTCTACCCACTTTCTTTATATAGTGCTCATACCTGTTCTAATTATACAATTGGCGTTTACAGATTACATTGGTTGTGTCGCATCCGTGGGGAATGTGCGAGAAGCAAGGAACGCGGCCCAAAAAATTGTGGTGTGGAGAGATACAACGATTAATGAACCTGATCCATTACATACGACCACGCTTTCGGTAAGCGGGAAGAGGAAGTATTGTATTAGTACATTTTATTAGACACGTTTTTTTGTTTGTATGTACTTTCTGACCAGACTCTTCATGTCGTTGAACATATTCGTTTCTGTTTTCTTCTTATTGTTGCAGCTAAAATTTATGTTCCAATCACCAGCCGTGTGACCGTTCCTTGGCCCACGGGTTCGTTTTTATACGTTTACTAATGACTTATTCATTATTGCAGTCGTTTTTGTAAAGCTTAAGTCTAATGAATCATTTAATTGTTGCTTTGTGTTGTTGTTATTGTTGTAGCTGAAATTGACGTTCCAACCACTAGCCGTGTAGCTGTACCTTTGGCTGATGGTTCGTTCTTTTATGTTTACCAACGAGTTACTCATGGTTTTAGTTCTCATAACCTAAAACCATAGACAGAGAATACAGTATACCCCTTTTAACATAGACAGAAAATACAGTATATGTTAATTTTGACAATACATAGGAGCACCAAGGAATAGCATACTCACATAAACAATGTAATGTGATTTGAATCCAACTATAACCTGCAACCAATTCACGATTAGTCATATTGTTGCAAAACTAGAAAATCATTTGCTAATAGAACATATAAATAAGTATTCCCTAATGTCGTTAAGAAAAAGATTATAACATGACATGTGATCTAAATAACAAATTCATGAAAAAAATGGTCATTATTTGGTTTTTCTTATTGGTCTGTCTTAGTTTTGTTGTGGCTATGTTCATTTAATTGTACTTTCAGTTCATAATTATAGCATACTATCTCCATATCAATCTTTTTCACACCGATACAATTTGTTGCAAAGAAAAAAAACAAAGTTTTATAAGGAACTGAACTAGATAATATTCTAAACATGGTTCAATAGTGCATACTTCCGTTTTTTGGATCACTCAAATGTTAATCGTTTAATTGTTTCTTCATATTTTCTTCTTATTTTTGCAGCTGAAATTGATATTCCAAGCACAAGTCATTTTGCAGCTGAAATTGATATTCCAAGCACAAGCCGTATGACCGTTCCTTTGACTGACGGTTCGTTCCTATACGTTTTCCAGCCATTTATTCGAAGTTTTATTTTCCGTAACCTGTTACATGTGTTTGTTTACTATTCTCTGATCAGTTTTCAGCCCCGTACCCAGTTAAGCATAAATTTTCAGGCTCAATTATACATCAGTTTGGAACTTTGGCATGCATTTGACAGAATATTTGAGTAACATCTATATGGAAGGTAAGCGTTGTCCCTTTTTAGGTTTCGAGTGGGAGTGCAAATGGGTCATTTTGGGTTATAGTTAGTTCATACTTTCATAATTAATGCTATGGATGAAAATTACATGAAAAAGACTATAGGAAAACAATGGCGGGTATATTATTTTTGCTTAACTGAAGCTCTAATGTTTCATTGTATTGACCTATAATGTCTAGACTGGGCTCAGTCTAGTGTCGGTTGGTGTTAAATGTCCTTTAAACGTAAAACTGGAAGCCTAAAAATCAAGGAATGATTTATAAAATCAAAGAATGATTTTATGGTCAAAGGAGGAGGGAAACATATTTTGACTTTTCTAATAATATAAAAGCTTCTAAATGTCTTAGAAAATGTGGTGCAGGAATAGGCTAACGTTGCGGATAAGTAAAAGTGCTTAAAACGCAATTTCTGTTTTGTAAGACACATGGTCTATTTGGTAACATTTTAACTTTAAATCAAAAATTCTCTAATTGATTGTGAGTGTTTGATGCGTGGTTTTGCGACCTTACAACAGGTTTTACCTCTCGAGGGATCTCAAGAGGCTTACAACCCCACCAGGCAGTGTACCTGACCGATGTAGTATAGTGTAGTGGTAAGTACGGGGGATTGATCGTTCTCCACAGGGAATAGTGTCGTTAGGATTGAAAAACTACTCTAATAGGTCTAGGGGTGAGAGAAGATTCTTTTTTATGTTTTTTTAATTTTATGAAAGCAAGTAAAATCTCGGGTTTGAAAGAGTGGGCGGAATTAGTTGCTAATCAACTAACTCAAATAACTACAAATACAAATAAAATAAAATAACTGAAAATGAAAAGATGGTAAAACTTATGTGGAGAGAAATGTGTTTACTTAGATTTCCTTACTCCCTAACTATCTTTTACCGGTTGATTAGTGTGTATTAATCGCGTGGATGACGGGTGTATTCCTTAATACCAATCGTGGGGTGGCGTACGTACTTCCCCAACTCTATAAGCTCCTACTTCACTCCTATGTCGAGCCGGCTAAGAAGCTCCTAACATGGGATCACTAGAATTCGCTCATGCATTAAATACAACCATAAAAACCTTAGTACGCATTGGTTCATGTTTCTTAAGACGTTCAAGCAAGTTACCGAATAGGAAGTTAGCCAGTTTTCTTAAGCCTAACATAGATGAACAATCATCCAATACAATTAATAACACACTAATAACCAATAATCAATAGTTAGGTTTCATTAGATCTAAGCAAACACAAAGAAAACCTAGCCTAGCATGTTAAACAAAAGACAAGAACAAGATAGAATCAAACAACACATAGACATATTGAATGATTAATTGATAACTTATCTTCAATGTAACATGGAAGATCTCAAGGCAAAAAGCCTTGAAAAAGCTGCTAAAATCGTCTTACGGTTTCCTCCCAAAAGGTTACACACAAAGTTCCACACTAATGACAAAAAATTGCAAAACTATATATAGAGATTAAGGGCTGACGGCGTCACGTTGTAGATTCTGACGCCGTCACCTCGCCGCTTTTAGGGTTCCCGGATGGCCTTCCTGACGCCGTCCCTCTTTAGACCTCCAAAATCCGCTCTGGCTTATCAAGGCTTGACGCCGTCAGATTAGTGCTTGACGCCGTCCCTCTTTAGCTTAAGCCGTGACGACCTTGATCACATTAAAGGGTGACGCCGTCAGATTTTTCATGCAAAATTCTCTGGCTTATCATGAGTAATTTTCACATCCACCTCTTTTGCCAAGCCATGACGCCGTCTGGACCAATTCCTGACGCCGTCAAAGGTACTTTCCAGCATAATTTTGAGACTTTGTCGTTTTCTTCACTTTTATGCTCCAAAAACGTCCAAAATGCTTCCTTTTCCAGATTTCTTCTCCAAAGTACCTAAATGACAAAAGGAACGATTTAGGGCAATATTTGATCAAATAAATACGATTTAGGGCTTAAATGACCCCCTAAAAGCGGTACACTTTTCGCTTCATCAAATACCCTTACACTTGAGATTTGCTTGTCCTCAAGCAAATGCGCTTTTATTCTAATCAAAATACAAGTTAGGGGTCATTTAACACTAATATAAAAGTAATTACAATAAATAGTCGTTCCATTTTAATCATAATAAGCACGGAGATTACAAACTAGCACCTTACAAGTAGTGTTTAGATACTCACATCTCTCAGGTGTCATCAAAATAAATCTCATAAATGAAAATGGATATTATCTCTCACTACCTGTCATAGTAAATAGATTACCATAGGCTTGGGAAAGGATCAAAAACCTCCTCCACTAGGCGTAAGCACCTAAGATAAACTATCAAAGAGGGCTTTTAAATGGGTTATAACGTGAGGTGTAGGATATGATAAACACGGTTTTGTTGGATAAGGGATATTTACTGGTGGCGAGTTAAAGATCTTGATTAATTACATGTACTATACAATGTTGCTAAGCAGACTGACTCAATCTTAAGCTAAAAACAAAATAACAAAAAACATAAAATAAATATAAATAAAAAAACGGGATGGTAGTCCGTATGTTTTTTTTTTTTTTTTTTTTTTTTTTTCTATTTTTCTTTTTCTCATTTTTTTGTATTTTTCTTAAATATATATATATATATATATATATATATATATATATATATATATATATATATATATATATATATTTTTATACACTCTTACCCTACCATCCAAAATAATACATCATAGGGGCGTTGCATTCCCCTTACACTTGAACTTTTACATAACTTTACAAATAACTATTCTAATGACTCAAATTAAGATAATTGAAAAACTTGGAGTACTTTTAAAATATTTAGCACATATGGGGGTAATAAATGATGTTTCTTCCCCATTACTCCATTACACTAGTACTTTACCCATGAGTCCCAATCGTCCCAAAACAATATGTACAAGGATATGACTCGACTTAGCAACCATGTAATCAATTAGATAATTAACTTGGGTTTTAAACAAATGTTGTCACAATAATGCACTAAAAATGAGTGCATACAAGGTAGGCTAAGGCGATTTGGGTGTACATTTAAGTAGGGTGTAACAAATTCTTCCTTTAAGTAAAATGCTTAAAGGTCGAAACGAAAAGATAGGCTCTGAGGGGTGTACTAGGGGTATCGTGTACTAAAAATGAGTACAACGCAAAGGATGTGGGAGAATTACTTGACCAATGTAGCCAATGTAATTATAACAAAAACACAGGTGTAAAACAATGGGTTAATCCTAATGCCTCTTATCATGTAGTAAATCTAACTACACGAATGTAGTCTCACTTGTGGCCTTGAAATGGTCCTAACGCAAGTTCTAGAATCTAAGTGCTACCGGTACACACATCATAGCATAAATGCTTTTCCTACCAATTCTAGGGGCGAACCTCACATATTTGGGGTGGAAAATTTTTTTAGTGGTACGGTTTTTGTGCTAGTCATATAACTCCTATCCGTGAGACGCTCATTAAGATCAAAGTTTCACTCCTAAATGTTGTAAAAAATTTTAAATTTGGCACTAAAATTGCTCTAACAAGTATTTATCTCAGTTTTATTACACATCTACTATTAAACAAACAAAAATCAAGCGTAATTGTATTCTCTAAAGTATCGTATTTTTACCCCCCCTTACACTTAAGATGAACATTGTCCCCAATGTTCAAATAACAAATGTAAAAGTAAATAAGGTAAAAGAATGAAATCAAATACTCCCCTGATTCGCTCGGTGGATAATGTGGTAACATGGTTAGATCTTCTTCCAAAGTAATGTTGAAGCTTCACGACTAATGCATCGCCATAAGCTTGATCCAACAAACATTTCCTTGTCCAAAATAACCTGTTAAACCTGAGAAAACAAACACGAAAACCTGCATAACATCGGCGGGATAAATTCTATATATAAGGATATAATGCTTGTGGAATGATAATTTTGCAGATTCCTGGAGATTATAAGTTAGAGATTTAATAAAAACTTTTTATGAAAACAAAACTTTCAAAAATTTTCAGAAAATTAAACCTGACGCCGTCAGGTTGTAAATCCTGACGCCGTCAGAAATGATCTGACAGAATTCTCATGTTATGTTTCCGGAAAATTTTTGGAAAAACCTACACCTTACTTCCTGAAATTCTTGCAAAACATCATTATGACTCGATACAAGCATTTGACTCAAACAAATACTAATATGTATGTTAATTTATTATTATTATGATTCATGTTCATTTGTGTTCTAATAAACCGATTTGGATTTCCCTTACACTTAACTTTTGCAAAATACCTTTATATGTAGTTAAGACGAAGTTAAAAACAAAATAAAGCATTTTCACAATTTAGTTTTGAACATGAATCAATAATAATAAAAATTAAACACACATACGGAAACAAATAAAATCAAACAAACAAATAAATAAACACACAAAGCAAATAAAGCTTGGGTTGCCTCCCAAGAAGCGCTTGTTTTTGTTCGAGTCACGAGCCTGACTCTACCCTTATTTAACGGAAATAAGGGAGGTTTTCCCTACACTTAAGATTAAGTGTGGGTGAAAGTAGCGATACACACCCTTAGGGTGGAAATATGCCACCTGAGGAAAGAGTGACGGGTGAATTATATGCTCAAAGATGCGGGATCCTAACATCATAACCTTACCTAATTCAATTGGGTTAGTGGGCGGATTAAGATTTTCTCCTAGAAAGGGATCATCTTCTATCAACTTCGAGAGACTCCAAGTTAAGAATCCACTTTGACCTAATAAACCCGGTTTAAACCCATAATGTTTCTTGTGATCAATCATAAATGGGTGATGTAAGTATGTAAGATCATGGTTCACTCCTATGTTAGCTTCCTCTCTACAAGGCTTAGAGTTTAATACCTTTATCGTAAAACTACCCGGACTATATGGTTTGATGGGTGGATCGGGACCTATTTTAATTCCTAACTTTTCATCCAAGGATGGAAAATTAGGTAAGGGTCTCGGTTGAGGGTCCGGTTCATCAAAACTAAGAACTTCCATAGAACTAAAAGAAAGGTTGTGACTACAAGTATTCAAACCTATTTCTTCTAGTTGTGTTTGGTCCAAGGGCTCTACCTCTATTGGGGTTCCTATAGTCTCTTCTACTTTTTCCGGGTAAGTTATGGGCGGTGTGTTAACCTCAAATGATGGTAGGATTTGTGGGGTATTTAGTGGTCTTGCATTTCTAACCTCATTCTCCATAGTATCTAAATCACCTATATGTTCATCATGTGTTTTGGTAGGATCTAACCCAAACACATTCCTAAGTATCTTAAATCCTTCTCTAGCCATTTGAAATTCTAAGTCTGATTCATAGTAATATTCAACTTGATTACTATGTTCCAATTGCCTAAAGGATTCCTCATGCGTGTCATATGTTTTGGTGAAATCTATCCCACTCATGCAACTAGGTAGTTCAACACTAACCATCTCACAATCTTGGTCCAATTCAAGGTCCATGTTCTTAAAAACTAGGTCTTCTTGCTCATGGTACCTATAGTCGGATAAATCCTCCTCATTTGTTTCCTCAAGTTGTGATGTATATAAACCCATCAATTCATTCAACTTATGGTTCACGGTTAGGAAGCTTTCCTCAAATTTTTTCCAAAGGGTTTCACTAAAAGGAGTTGATCCTAACAATGATTGTTTAATAGAAGCCGCACATGCACATAATTCATCAAACCTATCAAACTTTACACCCATCTCCTCTTGTATATATCTAAGATCACTTAAAAATTCATTGGAACAACAGGAAACAAATCTATCCGTGTAAAGTAATTGCTCCTCTATTGTTAATGATCTAAATGGAATTTCATCCGCCATGGTGACAAATGAAAATGGTTTTACAAACAAAGGGCACAAAGAAAAAGATAGACTAAAGAAATCTAATAAAAAGAAAATAAATATCTCACTCGATAGGAATCAAGTGAGTAGACCTAATAAGATAAAAATTCAACCTAAACAATAACTATTCCCCGGCAGCGGCGCCAAAAACTTGATGCGTGGTTTTGCGACCTTACAACAGGTTTTACCTCTCGAGGGATCTCAAGAGGCTTACAACCCCACCAGGCAGTGTACCTGACCGATGTAGTATAGTGTAGTGGTAAGTACGGGGGATTGATCGTTCTCCACAGGGAATAGTGTCGTTAGGATTGAAAAACTACTCTAATAGGTCTAGGGGTGAGAGAAGATTCTTTTTTATGTTTTTATAATTTTATGAAAGCAAGTAAAATCTCGGGTTTGAAAGAGTGGGCGGAATTAGTTGCTAATCAACTAACTCAAATAACTACAAATGCAAATAAAATAAAATAACTGAAAATGAAAAGGTGGTAAAACTTATGTGGAGAGAAATGTGTTTACTTAGATTTCCTTACTCCCTAACTATCTTTTACCGGTTGATTAGTGTGTATTAATCGCGTGGATGACGGGTGTATTCCTTAATACCAATCGTGGGGTGGCGTACGTACTTCCCCAACTCTATAAGCTCCTACTTCACTCCTATGTCGAGCCGGCTAAGAAGCTCCTAACATGGGATCACTAGAATTCGCTCATGCATTAAATACAACCATAAAAACCTTAGTACGCATTGGTTCATGTTTCTTAAGACGTTCAAGCAAGTTACCGAATAGGAAGTTAGCCAGTTTTCTTAAGCCTAACATAGATGAACAATCATCCAATACAATTAATAACACACTAATAACCAATAATCAATAGTTAGGTTTCATTAGATCTAAGCAAACACAAAGAAAACCTAGCCTAGCATGTTAAACAAAAGACAAGAACAAGATAGAATCAAACAACACATAGACATATTGAATGATTAATTGATAACTTATCTTCAATGTAACATGGAAGATCTCAAGGCAAAAAGCCTTGAAAAAGCTGCTAAAATCGTCTTACGGTTTCCTCCCAAAAGGTTACACACAAAGTTCCACACTAATGACAAAAAATTGCAAAACTATATATAGAGATTAAGGGCTGACGGCGTCACGTTGTAGATTCTGACGTCGTCACCTCGCCGCTTTTAGGGTTCCCGGATGGCCTTCCTGACGCCGTCCCTCTTTAGACCTCCAAAATCCGCTCTGGCTTATCAAGGCTTGACGCCGTCAGATTAGTGCTTGACGCCGTCCCTCTTTAGCTTAAGCCGTGACGACCTTGATCACATTAAAGGGTGACGCCGTCAGATTTTTCATGCAAAATTCTCTGGCTTATCATGAGTAATTTTCACATCCACCTCTTTTGCCAAGCCATGACGCCGTCTGGACCAATTCCTGACGCCGTCAAAGGTACTTTCCAGCATAATTTTGAGACTTTGTCGTTTTCTTCACTTTTATGCTCCAAAAACGTCCAAAATGCTTCCTTTTCCAGATTTCTTCTCCAAAGTACCTAAAATGACAAAAGGAACGATTTAGGGCAATATTTGATCAAATAAATACGATTTAGGGCTTAAATGACCCCCTAAAAGCTGTACACTTTTCGCTTCATCAGTGTTCTAAACATTAATCTGATGCGAGGAAAATTGGCGCAGTTGGTTTTCGTTATGCGCAGGATGTTTAAACGATGTTTAAACCAAACGTATAAATTCTTAATAACTTTTGTGAAAATGATCCGATGAGCGTCAAACTTTTATTTTGTCATGGAAATAATTTATCTTACGAGAATATTGTCACACCCCCAAATTTCGCGACTTGCAGCGGAATAAGTCATTCATGGGCACGACTGGTCAGAGCACCAAAGTTGCAGTTATATTGAACGACCTAAAGTGTCGTTTAAAAAATACATCATTTGATTATTTAAAAACATTCAGAGTTATAAAGTTAGGTCCCAAAAGGGTGAAACAAGTTTTCATAAAACAAGTTCATACAATTCAAACGATGGATAAGTGCATAAAATATAAAGTGAGACGCGTCGACTCCGCGACTCCATGATGTCTATATGCAAGCCAACATGCGATACCTTAATTACCTGAAAATACATTGCTAAAAATGGTCAACAAAAATGTTGGTGAGATCATAGGTTTATGTAAATGAAATATTGTACGGATACCACAAGTGTAAAGTGTATGACAAAACAATGCCACATAAAAATGATACATTAGCTCTTAAGCTCATGATCCCGAAGCTAGACTGAATGAAATGCCCCAACTGAGTGTTTGCCAATCACTCTAATATGACAGAAATGAAATGCGTTCGTTTGACAAGTTGGCGCTACCAACCCGAACGGAGGAGTCACCCTCAATAGATCTATCCACTCACTCTCGCTTGCTAACAATTAACGATTCATGATAATAAAAGGGGACTTTAATCTGGGCAATTATGTAACTTAAGCAATGTAATGAGTTTGTATACTTTGGTCCGCATATAAAAATGGTGCAATGTATTCTCCCCCGATAGTTTAGAAATCAAATAAACAATTGAAAACGGGGCTATGAAAACTCACCTGATATGATATAGCAACAATGACAATGATGGATATGATGAAATAAAGCTCGGTCTCTAACCGCGACCTATTATGAATGATGTGATCCAATGTAAGCAATGATATAATGCAACACATGCAAATACGTATGTTAACGATACCACTTGTTAGTTTTGAAAATAACGTTTATCGACGAAAAATACACTTTTGACGTCTCGTTAAGTTATAAACTACTTTTCGCGTAAACATGTTGAAACGGTACTCCACGATCCTTGTTTGGTGTTATATCGGCAAAATGTAGCGTTTTCATCGCAATTTAATATTTTCCTTAACTTGTGAAAATATGTCCAAATTGGCTTCGTGAAACTAGTCGCGAAATATTGCACGTTACGTATTAGTTGATCAAACTCGACGTTTTTGAAAACCTTGTAACAATGTATAAATGTTGTTTCATTTAACTTTTGATTGTACACGCCTCGATCAATTTAGAAAATCGGTTAACAACGTTATGTTTCGCAAAAACACTAGTTTTAATACTTAAAACACTTTCTAATAGTGGCTGTCAAAATAAACATGGTACGTCGGGCTTCAAACGTGAATAACTCGGCCGTTACAAGCTCGTTTTCTACGTTCTTTACATCCACGGCTTCGTATAAACATGAAATAACATAATCTCAGTAGGTCGGGTCGTCTAGATCACGTCTAACGCCTCATTTTGTCCTTTGAATCTCGGCGATCAGCAACTATATTTTCAGAAAATTAGTTTTCATCGTCTAACTTTGAAAAATCATATCTCCTTCGTTATAAGTCGGTTTTTAGTGATTCTTGCGGCCACAGTTTCGTTTTTGAAAGAACTTTTTGAATATGAAGGCCAAAATATACCAAAAGTTATTGAGTTTTCCAGTTTACACGTTTTTGGACAGAACCTATTTTAGATTGTTAAAAACTCACTTCCTTGGTTCTAAACTTGATCATACTAACTCAAATCAACTCCACAATTTCGCAAATCCTACCATACACCTTCTTAGGGTGTCATGGGGTCCTAAACATCACCAACCTTGGTGGTTTTCATGAGATCATTAGTGAAACTTATAGATCTAGTGATTTAGAGAGTTTATGTTCAAAAGTGGTATGTAAAACATAAATAACTTGCATGGATGGCTAATATAACTTAAAAATACATGAACATATATATATCAAATGAAAGTATAAGATGATCAAAACATGTTCTTGAAACTTACTTGATGATTTGATGAGTTTTGGTAAGAAATGAGTAATAAATTTGAGGTTTCGTCACAAATCCATAACTAGGAAGGTAAATGGAGTATGATTATGACTTGATCTTGAAAAATGTATAGATTTTGGGTGGTGTTCTTGGTTGTGGCCGAATGGGGTAGATGGGGTGGAAGGGGTTTTGATCTTTTTATTAGCTAAATGGTTATGTGTTATGTGTTTGTGTTAGTGGGATTGGAAATTAAATCAAGGAAATATATTAATGAGGTTTTGGAAGTATTTAGCTAAATGGGGGGGGGGGGGGGGATGGGGTAGGGGCGGCACACATGGGTAAGATGAAAAGGATTTGATGTTAATTAAGATACTTGTCTCCCATTTATTTAGATATTGGATGATTAGTGTATACATTGAGTGTTATCGGGTACCGAGTTAATTAGAAATAACTCGTGACGAGGTGAAATGAGATATGACGAAGTTGTAAAAATTGTAAAATCATGTTCCTTGCAAGAATCGGGTGTTAGAATGATTATCGGATTGAAACTTTGTAAACCGACGGAGTTATAAGCGTCAAACGAAAAGTATAGCGATTGGTTTAAAAACACCGGGTAAAATAATAATATAATCTCTATATCATTATAATTAGCTTGAAAATGTATTAGGATCATTGTCGGGAGTATTGGGTATAATGTTAGTAGAAATGACTGAGTGGTAACGTTAATTAAACAATTAAGCATACGTTAATGAAAATCACACAAACTCATGCATGAACTGATATGGTAATGATGTTACTGATGATATGCAGACTACTCTAGTCTGTATGATGTGTCTTTTACTGATGATGCATGAATACGCAGCTAAACCTAACTGGTTACGAGTATTTGAATACCCGTAAACATAGTTTACAACATGATGAATGATGCCCATGAATAGTGATTTCCCTCCGGGAATGAATAGTGCCATGTGAATAGTAAAATTTTTGACGACTTCTCAAAGTCTCAAACTGACTTCAAAAATCATGAATAGTGAAATGATGAATAGTGATCGGTGAATAGTGATTGATGAATAGTAACTCATGAATAGTAAATTGTCGGGGTTTGAAAAATGATCTGAAATTACGAGTTGTGACAAATATGAAATAAAAATTTCGGGAATGAATAGTAAAAATGAATAGTAAAAATTTCGGGAATAGAAATTAACCTGAAATGCGAATTGCTACACAGTTTATTCGACACATAATTTATCAGAATAACTCTCTGTAGTTGTTCATTCCGTACAAAAACATCAAATCCCCAGTTTTCTTTTCTTTGTAGGTATGATGAAATTAAATAATAAGCAAGCACATGACTAGCATTAATCTAAATTTAAACAATGATGTTCAGTTAAGTTTAGCATAGAGTATTTGTTTTTTATTAATTGAGTGAGTTTGGTGTTATGTGTGTAGGATGGACGAGGATGGAAAACTTCGGATTTTGAAGAGTATTGACGAAGAATGACTAAAAAAAACAACCAAAATTTGATTCATGAATTTAAAAAACAACCAAAATTTTAGTAAATCCTGTATATGAAACTAAAGTTTTAAACTAATACTGATTCATGTATAAACCTAAACTACTTGGAATTTCTCTTAATAATACATGCACGCACGGGGTTTTTTAAATTATAATTCATAATTAAAATGAAAAACAAAAATTAAGCTATTTGTTTTTTAATCAATAAACAAAATTGCATTATTGAAAATTTTAAAGAAAACCCCATGAGTGCGCGGACATTATAACTAGTACGTGTCTATAGATAAACTATATGGTAAGGGCCTGTGTTATCCTAGGGGGGTATGCAACGATTGGGTGTTGCCGCCGCCAGTACTGTCTGCTTCGCGGGTTGTACATTCCCTTAGTAGGGGGATGGTAAGTCCGTATGTACATACGTATGACACAAAAATAATAAGCATATGTCACATCAAGTTAAAAATAAACAAGTTTATTGTTTATTTTATTTTATTTTTATGAATAGTTTATTGTTAATTGATTAATTCACTATACGTGTTACATCAAATTAAGTATGCATATATATCATGACTTCAGTGAAATCGAAATATAAAGGTGTTCTATATTTAATTGTGTCACATGGATAAATCGTTGACCACATATCGTGTTTATAAATTTTCAATTCTTATCCACATGAAACACAAGAAATTGTTAAATATGCCATTGCTAACACAAAAAAAATTCAAACATTATTGTTGACGACATGTTTTTGCAACTTTCTTATGCAGATTATCCGGTTAAATACCATGACATCTATTCATATGAACGTAAAATAACTCATAGAACTTGGAGTTAATTACAAAAATTGTCCTTGTGGTTTGTCAGGTTTCACATGTTTTATCCTTGTGAATTTTTAAGCGAGTCATATCCTTGTAGATTTGACCCATTACAAGTTTGGTCCCTTGACTATCATTTCCATTAGTTTGACCGTAAAATACATGTTTAGATGGTTTAAATGATATAAATACCCTTTTATTAAAATTATTTATTCTAATTTTTATTTTTTATTATTATTTTTTTTACTATTTAGTTATTATAAGAGTATTAATTCTTACAAATTAAAATTTCAGGTGCAAAATTATCTAGTTTTATTCTTTTCTTTTCTCTCTCTCTCTCTCTCTCCTTCTTTTTTTTTTTTTTTTTTTTTTTTTTTTTAATCTTTATAACACAATTTCTAAATATACCAAAAATACAAAAATCACAATCAAAATATTAAAATCTCAATTGTAAATACATTGCAAACCAATTACAGCACTTTGCTAAGTGCCGTGAATAACATTTCTATGCGTTAAATTTAGTATAAAGATCATCATTGACAATTTTCCAAATGAGTTTGTTTTTTCTCATACGACACATCATGGTGATACAGTAAAACCAACAAATCTATCCATAATCAAAGAGCTGAATATTAATATAACAAACTTACAAAATTCTACCCAAACCAAATAACCAAAATCTACACAATTTTTTCGCATTACAAAAATGGACATGACAAGCAAATACATTTGCTCTCCAATCTAGTTTGCTCGCTACTTATTATGTGGCACAATATCAATCGAACGTTTATTTAATAATAAAAAAATGGACATGGCTAGAAAATTTGGTTGCTCGTATATGCCTTTGCTCGCCACTTTTGTAAAACAAAAAGTAGAAAATAGGACATGGCTAACAAATTTGTTTGCTCGTATATGCCTTTGCTCGCCACTATTATGAAACATATATCATAATTTTACCGTAACTCTTCATCATCGTTTGTTTCATACACTTGGTTGCCGTAAACGGATCCCCTGGTGACATCTAAACCAAACTTATTGCAAACATATTCCTTTAAACTTTTGTAACTACTCTTTTTTTTAAAAGAACATTACTACCACGACTATCATTAACAATGCATAGCAAAAACTTCTCTTGGTAAAAACTTTTTTTTTTCTTCTTATTCTTTGATCTCTAGTGTTTTGTAATTTTTAGTCGAATAGACCTATATTTATACAATGCATAAGGTATAATTGTGATAAATGAGAATCATAAAAATAGAATTTTTGAGATAAATTATTACATTTCGGATAAGATGTGAGTACATTTCGAACGAGTAAATTAGGATAATTTTTTAGGATAAAATTTTATAAAGCTATATTTCCTAGATTTGGAATGCTGAGCAAAAGGATGGAGAGCAAAATACTTTGCTTGCAACTTACAAATGATGCATGCCGAGCAAAATAATGGATAGCAAAGTATTTTGCCATACCGAGCAAAATGATGGAGAGCAAATATAATGGCGAGCAAACTTGTTTTGCTCTCTATGTCTTGTTTCGTAAAGTGATGAAACGATTTTCAAAGAGTCCATGCCAGAGATTTTCACTATTAATATACTCTGAAACTCGCCAACCATGTTTCTTAAAAACATATTTAAATATGTATCTTTCAAAAAACGTTAAATCAAACACTCCAGCCAAAAACATGAAATAAAGAAGATGTATTTTCTATCTAACATCATAATTTAATCCAAACACTCTTTTTAATTCAACACCAAACAATTTAAAATCCTTGACACTAGTCCAAAACTGTCACTACCAAAATGAAAAAGGAAAGAAAGAAAATAATAATAATAAAAAAAAATGAAGAAAAATAAAATAATAATAATAATAATAAGACAAAAATACACTGTTGGTCCCTAAACTTGCCAAAAATCATCGTCGGGGACCGAAAGTTGAGAAAATCGTCGCCGTGAGTCCAAACCTTAGGTTTTTGAGGCCAAATGCGTCCCTTGACCCGAAGAAAAATTGTTATAGAATCCTGGCGCGTCGCTGGCGCTCCGACACGCCAGCAGCGCGCCGGGCTTGGTAAATTTTTTCATCATTTGGGTGTTGGCCTATAAATACCCCACCTTGGCTTTTGTATTCCTCACCCCTTGCAAAACATCCTTTATCTCTAATTTCTTTTCTCTCTACCCTCTAAGTCTACTACACATCTTGTGTTCTTAATCTTTCTCTCTTATCATCTTTGAAAGAACACATTCTCCGCAAGGGAAGAATCACAAGAACCTAATCCACTCTCATGATTGTGTCGAGGGTCTTCTTTTCTATACCCTTTTTATTAGAATCAAGTCACTAGGTTAGGTTAGGGCTTGATTCAAAGAAACGACATTCTATCATTCAATTTAGTTGTAAGGGAAGTCTTGTGTCGTGGTGACCAAGCCTAGATCATTGGGGATCTAGTTGGGGTTTGATACTTCCAGTTGGAAGTATTAGTGGTCTTTGTGGAAAGTCGAATCACGAGTCTTTGTGGGTGGTTTTCGAGGGCAGAATACCGTTGGGAGTAGCTCTTCTTAGTGAGCACCGATCTTTGTGCATATCGGTAAAGTGAAGTTGTATACGGTTTGTAATCCACCATAAGGATTATACCTAGTTAATAGTATAGTGTCGTGGATTCGCAACTGGACGTACGGATGGTATAAACCCCCCATCCCGAACCAGTATATATCGTGGTGTCTCTTTATATGCTTTATATACTTTGGTTGTGATTGTGGTTGTTGTATTTGTTGTATATCCACTTATTGATCTCTGAGGCTTGAAGTCTTTAAACTTCTAAATAGCCGAAAATACCGTATTTACCCCCTCTACGGTTCTACAATTGGTATCAGAGCGGTATACTCAAGTTTTTTAGCGTTAAAACCTTCCCGAGATGCCGTTTAAAGTCAAAAACTTCTTTTTCAAAAATTTAAAATACC
The DNA here is from genome assembly GCA_021014915.2 of Artemisia tridentata subsp. tridentata. Taxonomy (NCBI): domain Eukaryota; kingdom Viridiplantae; phylum Streptophyta; class Magnoliopsida; order Asterales; family Asteraceae; genus Artemisia; species Artemisia tridentata. The sequence continues at coordinate 221,032,802 of CP139509.1, forward strand.
TAACGAAATTTTTGAAAAAGTTGAGTATAGATCCATGGCTCAAGAGAACTATGTTGAGGGGTGTTCTATGCAAGGACCACCTTTGCTAGAATCCGATGGGTTTTGTTTTTGGAAAACCCAGTTTGAGACCTATGTTAGGTCTAAAGATATTGACTAGTGAAAGATCATCCAAAATGGCAACTTTGTGTTCATGATACAAGATCCCGAAACAAAGTTGATGGTTGAAAAGCCATATTTGGAATTGAAAGATGATGAGAAGATGAAGCTTGGCAAGAATGATAAAGCCAAGATGACAATCTACAATACCTTACCTCGAAGGGAGTTCGAGAGGTTTCACATTTGCAAGACCGCCAAGGAGATTTGGCATACTCTCATCATCACTCATCAAGGTAACTCACAAGTCAAAGATTGCAAGATCGACTTACTCATTCAACAATATGAGAAGTTTTTTTATCTCTGATGAAGAAACCATTGATAGTGGTTATACACGGTTCAATGCTATTGTTACAAGTCTAACATCGTTAGATCCAAGTTATAGCAACAAGAACCATGTAAGAAAGTTTCTTCGAGCTCTTCCGGTGAATTGACGGCCGAAGGTGACAGCGATTGAAGAGGATAAAAATTTGGCGGAGCTTCCTCTTGATGAGCTAATAGGCAACCTTAAGGTGTACGAAATGATTCTAGAGAACGACAATGTCGTTTTTCAAGATAAGAAGGAGAAGGTAAAGTCGTTAGCTCTGAAAGATAAAGTTGCTAGGGGGAAACTAGTGATGTTAGTGACAGTCAAGGAGGAAGTAGTGAAGACGAAGACGAAGAAGAGATCAACTTGATGGCTAGGAACTTTAGGAATTTCTTTCGAAAGGGTAATAAGTTTAGGCGTAGAAATAGCTTAGGTAATGGCGGCAATAAGGATGTGTAAGATTTAACCATATTGATTGTGTGGATCGGGTGGTCTTGGATTATGGAAGAAGAATTCCATGTTTGAGTTAGAGAGAGAGAGAGAGATTAGAGAGGATTGGGAACTAGTGAGAGAAACTGGAAATATTAGATTGAAATGTAGAATGAGTTCCAACCCTTCCCACACATGGGAAGGGGTCTTATATAGTTACTAACATATGGTGCCCCTAGTGGGCTGTGGAGTGAGCTGACAGTGGGTAAAGACCCGACCCAACTCCACAAATACTTAATATATCTAAACTAATACAATTAATACTAATAATCCTACGAGCTATATAAATGCTAAATAGATACTTGGGGTGACCGAGTCTTCATATGAATATTTATATTCCTAACAATCTCCCCCTATGGGAGGTCACCCCGGAAATAATATTTTGAATTCTAGCATTCTATCATTTGATCTTGACTTCATAGCTCGTAGTCTTTGATTCTTCAACGTCTTGTATCTTTGTGCCTTTAGCAGTGATCTTTTGATGACTGTTCTTCTATCTTGGATGATATTTGAGTATTCTTTGAGGTTATCATCCAACATATGTCTTCAAGTCATCTTGCAGCATCGCCTCCATGTGAAGTTGTGATGTTGGAGCCTTCTTTGAGATCATCAGCCACCGAAAATCTCTGAGCTCATCCATTGTAGTAAAGCCTCCATGTGATTTGTTGTGACCGTTGGGCTCGCATGCTCACACTTTTCTGGATCATGATAGATTTCATCAGAGTTGCAGAAGTGGTGTTGTAGGTCTTTCAACTATCATGATGTCTTTGATAATGAATTGGAAGTGTGAGCATGGAGTATGGATTGACACATTTCAGCTGGAATCAGGAACCACCATCGCCATCTTTATATGAATCTGAAATAAAACAGTTAGCAATAAAGTTGGAGAATGGATATGGCTTTGTCATTCGTTCGATGTGGTGGTTGGATTTAACCTTCGGTTCTGTGAAGACCGACCTGTGATCAGGTAGAATCCCCTTTAAAGAAGATTCTCCTTGACAGGAATTTCCAGCTTGTAGTAATGAGTCTTCCAACAAATTAATGTCAGAATCATCATACTAAGCATGTTCTCATACCGGAACGTCTCAAAGCAGACAACACGGTAGAGTGAATCAGTGAATTAAATACCCACTGATTGACGAGAAATTGATTAGAAAAATCACTTGCGTGTCACCGGATAAACATTTTGTGCAACACGACAAGGGTTTTATAAATTGAAATCACATTTCTGTCAAAAATACTTTTGTTTGAAAATTTTTCTCAATCAATGTGCTCGAAACTTTGTTGGTGAGCACATTCAAAGGTTTTCCAAAAGTATCCGTCAATCCATTTCCTGGAACAAGTTTGATTCAAATTTGAATCGCCCCATCGTTTCTTTCCAGTTGTCACAAGCTTGATCCATGAAGGATCTCACATGTCACCCACCAAGAGCTTGTTTGATGTTGGCTCTAGAAGGATTTCCATCTTCATTGTGAATACTTTACGTATCACTCGGATGTTCTGGCAATACCACAAGGATAATGCGTAGGACTCTTCATATATATTTTCTTGCTTTTCACGGTGTATGAAACAGCAAGCATATTGGAAATGTGTCCTAATGAGATTAATTGATGATCTCTTGGCTCTAGACTCAATAGTGCGTTTTAATTTAGTGATCGGAGGTTGGAGAGGACTGCCACCTTTTCAATATCGTCAAACTCGGAGTGAGAGAGACGATAGCAATGTATTGATCTCCGTGACAAGTGAAACAAGAGTCCTTTGAGGGACCTTGAGTGGCTAGGAAGGGTTGTGCAGCGTATCACTGGGTCCATGATACTTTGTCTTCAATGTCAGCAATCAACTAAGTGATTCTGACAGCATATGTATTGACCCGGTTTCTGCTTAAGGTGTAAGGAGGGCTTCTTTCTTTTCACCCTTTATCTTTACATTTCTTTTTCATTCTTCAACCCCTTCAGCGCTTACTGAGACTTCATAACTAGTACCTTGTTGGGTTTGTTCCAGTACTAGCTCCATCTCAGTCGGCACTTTTCCCTTATTCACTCTTCTCCTTTTTAATCATTCCTAAGGACTTCTATTCTAACTAGAGGATTGTCCCTGGGAAGATCCCTCCGGTTCTCGCTAGATCGTGGGAACATATACCTAACCTTACCATCCTTATAACTCCAGTACGTTAAATAAAATGGTCGGTCTTCGGTGTTCTTCCACAATTGCCATCATAAATCATTCGCTCCCCCTCAATATGTGAATCGATATACGAAAAGGTTTAGCACATATGGGAGAGCCTACACTTGAGTTTCAAAAGATCACATTTCATATCAGAATTTCATATTTAAGTCACATTCTCTCCCCCGATCAAAAATTTCAAACCATTTGAGATTTGTGATCCCAATTGATTTAAATATGTGTAGAAAATTTGGGAGAAAATGTGGTAAGGTTTAATCATGTATTCTGATAGTGGAATATGACGATGCTCCCCCTCAATTAATGAGGGAGAATGTTAGTGTCAGGTATGATAAGTTTGGAAGATTTTGAATTTAACAAAAATCATACACTGACACTTAGCAACAAGTTTCATAAAATTCACTGCTAATTTGGTACAAAGTATCATGTTTTGATGATATAGAATTTTGAAAATCATCACTCTCCCCCTCAATCGATGACCCGTCTTCTATATAAATAGCTGTGGTCATTGATTGAGTGATAGATTTTTATGAAAAGTTCAATTCAGATTGATATTCAAAATTCATGGTACCACCAAGTTTTCATACAAGTACTTTCCTGAAGAATCATAGATTGGAAAGTGCTTGCGATGTAAAGAAGACTTCTCTTCTTATACAAGAAATGATGCACTGAAACGTACATCAGTTCGAAAATGCACGGATATGAAGTAATCCATGCCCGGGTGAACATCACCCAGTGGGAGGAACAACCGTCTTTTTTGCGACGTGCTTTCCCCATTTTAAAACGCGGGTTGCTATCTAAAGTAATAGCAAGCCATAAGAAATGTTTTAACAATCCATTTTAACTTCTGCTCGAGCTTCATTTAAAGTCCCGTGTCATTATTGAATGACATTTCTAAGACCGTAAATGTTATCGATAAACAGAAGACATGCCTAGATGAAACTATTTTTGGTATTTTCTATTTTTCTGATTTTTATGGTTTTTTTTTTTTTTTTTTTTTTTTTTGCGTTTCTCTATTTACAATTTGCAGGTTTTATATTTTTCTATATACAGTATGGATTAAGATATATACAAGTATGAATGAAGCAAGTATATACAAGGATATATACAGCAATGTGAGCACATTTAATTAGGGATTAATTCTGGCTTTTCACTCTCCCCTAATTAGTGCTCTCCCCCAATCTGACAACCTTTCTGATGAATGCCCATAATATGAAGAAGTCTTTTGATAACCAAATGCACGCCGTCTTTAGCCTTCTCACACATAGTGGAGAATGTAGGATAGACTGTAGACTCGACCTTCTTCAAGATTGTCCATTTGGGGAAACAGAATACCAATCATTTTCATCTCACCAAATGCATTCCCGTAACCTTACATATAACCCATCAACCCGCAACGTACACATGAGATGCTAACACCAAAGTAACAAGTTGAACCACTGATCATCTATAATATATATCATGAGATATTAAGCCCGATCACGTGAACCTGTTGTGCGTCCTTGATGTACACATTCTCTCTCCCTTGATGGTTACGATTAATCAGCCCATGACGTACAAGTGAAATGATAATACCAAGGTAACAAGTTGAAGCACTGATCATCTATAATTTGTATCGTGAGATATTAAGCCTAATCATGTGAACCTGTTGTGCATCCTTGGTGTACACATTTCTCTCCCCTGATGGTTACGATTAATCGGAATCATCATAATGATGTGTACATGAAGCATAATGACGTGTACATGAAGCATTGACTAGAAACCCTTTGACACTGATTGTACCAGCCCGTGAGAAGATGTCGATTAGCATTCCATGACCATGTTCTTCAACACCTTGATAGACGGAGGAAGATGTAGTGTTGGAGAATCATGGTTTGCACGACTCCTGAACTAACGTATTCAGGAGTCGTATGACCATTTCTCAATCATCAATCAACATGTAGATTATTCACCCTTTCCCCCCTCCCCCCCCCCTCAAAAATTGTATATGCCTGTCAACTGCAATTTTTGATTGAGCGAGTGAATAAGAATACCATCAATGGTAAGTAGATCCACTTGATGGTTCTTGATAACTGACATGTAGATTATTCACCCTTTCCCCCCCCCCCTCAAAAATTGCATATGCCTGTCAACTGCAATTTTTGATAGAACAAGTGAATAAGAGTATACTTCAATGTGCGTCGATCCACTTGAAGACTGAATAAGCACGGAAAGAGCATGAAACTTGTTGATGAGAATGGCCATAAATAAGAAGATTTCTCTTCTTCCAAAGATAAAGCGCACTTAAGCGTACACCTTTCTTTTCTTTGAGGAACGGGGCCTGAAGTGTTATCTGCAGACGCCCTTGTCATTGAAGAGCGAGGCCTGAACTGATGTATTCAGACGTCATAGGCAATGAAGAACGAGGCTTGAACTGATGTGTTCAAACGTCATAGCCATTGAAGAACGAGGCCTGAACTGATGTGTTCAGACGTCATCTCTCTCTTTTCTATATCACTCATCTAACTCGTTACCAACCCCATTATCATTCTGTCGGCTTGATGTCGTGACCACTGATGGAGAAAACCCAGTATGATGAACTTGAGACTGAAGTAACATAACCCGAACTTGTGACTTAAACTTGTACTAATGCGTGACTAAGAGCGGTGTAGAGACTTCGTGCAACATTGAATCCCTAAGTACTCTATACTCTTCAACCAACCAACCATCATGTATAAGACGTACATCACCTCTTGGATATCCACAACTTCGTGTGACACTGAGCACTACAACGTAACTCCTTAAAGTGATAGTTATTTTGTAATAGAGAGGAAGAAAAAATAACTAGATATCCAAGTCCTCGTCATTGTAAAGGTTAAACGCTCTAACAAGGATCTCGAAGAATCTTCATCCAACCACCCCGATATCTTCAGATACTAAGTACACGCACTCGTGAAATTTTACTTCAACCTCAAATAAATAATAGTGAATTAACGCCGTAGTCACATCTTGTGGTTTAAGTGCCTAGATCTAGCCCTTTATGATGTTTTAAATGAACTTTGATAATGGTTTTAACCCGATCACGGTCAAGAGCGCATGACCCATCATCACGGGATTTTACAAATCTATGATTTAAACCGAGAAATAAGTTCTTTCTCGGGATTTTACAAAACCAAGAAGAAACCGTGAGACAGTAACAAATTGAATGTGTTAGCCAAAATTTTGGTTTTGGTGAATATCAGCTTGGGGTAACATTCAAGAGATCAGCAACAATTATTCTCCAATTATTCTTGTCGGCTATTTGTGACCACTTGGTGAAGGAAACCCGATATACCCAACTTGAAAAATGAAATAGAAGTCCCCAAATTCGTTACTTAAGCTTGCACTAATGTTGGAAGAACGGTGTAGAGAATTAATGCTCCAAGCAAATCTCTAAGTACTCAATACCCAACCAAAGTATGAGACATTAACACCTCTTGCGATTATCGACAACGTCATCGACGTGTGACACTTAAGTGATAGTTACCCCAACTGCTGGTAACTAGATAACCTAAGTCTTCAACTTAAATTTTAAGCACGAGCAAGTTATCATTGAAGGTCATGCATCCAACCAACCCCGACTTCAAGATAAAATAAGTAGACGCCTTCGTGAAATTCAACTTCAATCTCAAATAAGGAATACCAAATGAACTTCGTGATCATCTTGTGCGGTTGATTGACCAAAAGGAGAAGAAACAAGCGCCAATTCTCCCTCTCAGAAATGGCATACAATGACATTTTTGCCATAGCTGAGAGTCCGTGAAGGTTGTGATTTTGTCAGGCACATCATAGATTCATGGAAAGAGCCAAATAAAACTACTCGTGTCTTTAAGTCTGACCACCTCTTGAGAATATCTTGTACAACAATCCCATTAGAAACTTGAGAAACAACGATCTCTTGATGAAGCTTGATTAAGACAAATCCGCGACTTATGCTTGCACTAAATTTGTGATTTAGAACCTATATTGAGTACAACAACGTAACTCCTTTAAATATAGGTAGTGGTATATACCCAACCTTCCATCCTTTATTGTATATATCCACCTCTTGAACTTCCAAGTCTAATCACTATAAATACGCTCGAACAAGTATCATCAAACATCGTGCATCCATCCAACCCCGAGATATTTGAGATCTTAAGTACACGAACCCGTGAATTAACAAACCAACCAAGCTACCATAATTTCCCAATTCCTACCGATCTCGTAGCACAAACTTATCCCGAAAGAATAGTCAAACCCCGTGAGTTTTATTATGTCTAAATCCATGTCCCGCCTACTTGTCCAAAATTGATTTGACGGGATTTTACTACTCTTGAGATTTAAACCGAGAAATCGAATCTTTCGCGGGATTTTCTAAAATCAACAGGAGAAACCGTGAAATCAACATGAATAGCCAAGAGTGAAGTGCAATACTAATATTTGAAATTCAAGTCAAAGAAGTCAAATCTCAACTTGATCAAATCGCAACAAGTCAAGTCACAATTTGTCAAATTGCAACAAGTCAAATCGTAACTAACCAAATCGCAATAAGTCAAGTCGCAACAAGTCAAATAGCAACTTGTCAATTCGCAATTAATCAAATAGCAATTAGTCAACTGTAACTCAAATTGCAAAGATCAAATCGCAGGCTCACTCCAGTCGCAGGCACCAATAGAACTACGTTGCCAAATCAACAACTATGTAGTCACGTTGACATTCATATACCCAAATACTAGCCGTGATGTGTATATCCTCTTGAAAAGGTGAAGACATGTAAGGTGTAACCAAATAAATCCATGATAATAATCAATACATTTTGTGGATGTAAATTTTCCATTGACCTTAAGCTACAATGACTTCCAAGTCTTCAATGACAGTGACACCATAAATTAAATGGACCAATTTGTTTATCATTTGAACCCATCTTTACACGTTGTATTTTACTACTAGCAAAAATGGCGAATCACCGGTTTTGGTTAATCCTTCTCGTTTTAAGTATATATTTTGTTGCCAACATACATACTTATTTTTTGTGCTCCAAATGATTATACCAAAACTCATTAAAGTCTGTGTATCCAACAATATTAGTGTTACTTTTCTGACCATGTCATAGTTAACTTTTCGAGACACAAAGCTTCAAGCCCAGTCCAATACGCAAGTTATTAAACCCCGGCCCAATGAAAAATTATACCTGTTCCAAATCAAAAATCAGTAATAACACAGCAGCTTCCCTATTATCCCTCATTTGATTAACCCTAATCTCATCATCATCATAAAAACTTCCGCCCCCATCCTTTCATCTCTCCAAACCTACCAGTTCATATCACCAGCAAATCAAGATCACACAAATATCAACAACTCATCACACTCTCATATCAGCATCAACATCTAACATAATCGATCCATTATCTAATCAAAACCACATGCGCAAACCCAACCGTATGCACCCTATATCTTCCTTTTCTTGTTATCAGCTCGAACAACCACACTACCCCTTTTGACAATCCGAGTCAAGAATACGTTTGAAGTCTTCAAGATCCTAGGATGGGTCTCGGGTAAGGTACTCGAAGTTTTCAGTTTATATTCAGCCGAAGTGAAGAAAGGATTAAAACTGATATCGAGTGGGTTAGATTAGAGGTTAGGTTAGATGAGATTTCGTTGTTGATGAAATTTTGGTTATTTTGAATCAGTTGTTGTGAAGTTGTTTGATTTGGATTTGTTGTATATGTAATTTTTTTGTTGACCTCGAATGGATTTGTTGTTGTTAATCGTTTTGACTTTCTTGGATTTTGTTTTGTTGTTAACGAATGGGTTTTGGAGTTGGATATGTTGTTGTTTGTTTACTTGGCTGTGGTAGACTGGGTTGTTGTTTGAATTGTATTGTTGAGTGTGTTGTTATGTTGGATTGATGTGGTTTCTGGTTGTATGTTATATGATCAAATCGCAACTTTGAGCAACTCTTAACAAATAGTAGGTGATATCTCTAAGAATGTGATATCAAATCGCAAGATTTAGAAAATCGCAACACCTTTAATGAATTGAATGCCAAATCGCATTGCACATATAAAGTCGCATCTGCAAGTCTAATCGCTAACACCAAATAGACAACTTCAAATCGCAATAGCAAGCTGACAAAAAACGCAAGAGACAGACGCTGTCACTTTCACTTTTTGTCACTTTTTCCATTTACGAATACCAGCCAAATCTCAACCCACCAAATCGCAGCATAAAGTTACCCAAGTATACCACAAAAACGCAACAAAATGTTGCCAAATCGCAACAGGAACTGTCTCTATCACCAGTTTTGTTTTCATTCCCTTTTAGGCTACTGTCCAAGTTCCAGTATATGCAATAAGCCAAAAACGCAACACATTTTTTCTTTTGCAGTTCAAATCGCAACTAAAAAAAACACCCAAGTCGCAACCAAGAACAATTCTTCACCTAGAAGCAGCTTAACCCAACATAAAGTCACAAACTACACAAAAATTTCTTAGTACAAACCAATTCGGACAACACAAAAAATAAAGCCGCAAACCAAAACAGAAAATAAAGCCCCTATCTTAACTCCGCAACGTATAGCGAACAAAGATTTTCGAGACCAAATTTCACTTCTTGACTCGTGACTATTTTACCAAAACACAGCCAAGACTTACACTTCAAATACTTAAACAGTTATGCCACATCCTTGATCAATTAAGGCCCAAGTATGAACTTAAGAAAAATGGCTTGAACTTATACAATTAAGGCCCAAATATAAACAAGAAGAAGTGATATGAACAAAGACAGATTTAAAGAAAATCGTTGAACAAAATAGATTTAAGAAACAAAAAATTCGTACCACAAACTAAATAGCACAGTTTCTTGAAATGGTGCTCGAACCCAACAAATAAAGAAACGAGAAAAAAATCCATGCACACACAATCAATCGAACCTAACCATGGCTCTTGATACCAATTGTAAGATTTAACCATATTGATTGTGTGGATCGGGTGGTCTTGGATTATAGAAGAAGAATTCCATGTTTAAGTAAGAGAGAGAGAGAGATTAGAGAGGATTGGGAACTAGTGAAAGAAACTGGAAATATTAGATTGAAATGTAGAATGAGTTCCAATCCTTCCCACACATGGGAAGGGGTCTTATATAGTTACTAACATATGGTGCCCCTAGTGGGCTGTGGAGTGAGCTGACAGTGGGTAAAGACCCGACCCAACTCCACAAATACTTAATATATCTAAACTAATACTATTAATACTAATAATCCTACGAGCTATATAAATGCTAAATAGATACTCGGGGTGACCGAGTCTTCATATGAATATTTATATTCCTAACAGGATGGAAAAGATAGTGATGATAGGAATAATGGTGTTGAAAGCTCGAGGCGCCAACGTGGTTGTTACAATTGCGGGGACAAAACTCACTTTATAAGTGATTGTCCAAACAAGGCATTCGTTGGTGGAGCTTGGAGTGATAGCGAAGATGGTGACCAACTGGAGAAAGGCGCGACATGTCTTATGGCGATTGAATCGCAAGAGGTACATCCTAAATTATCTATTTCAAATAATACTTTAAATATTCATGATTTGCAAAAAGAGAATGAGGACTTTTTGAAAACTATTGAAAAACTTGTTGAGGAGAAACGCTCTCTTAATGAAAAGGTTTGTGAACTCTAACAAGAAGTAAAAAGACTTACTTAATGCAAAGAGGTGGTTGAACCTTGCACAAGTTGTGAAAAACTTGGACATGAGGTTAACTCTTTGAATGACAAAGTATCCAAACTTCAAAAGGAATCATTAAGTTTTTCTAAATTTAAGAAAAGTAGCAATGATTTGGATGATGTGTTAAGTTAACAAAAATTGTCCCAAGATAAGGAAGGTCTTGAGTTTTCAAAAATTGAGAAAACCACTTCCGCAAGTTTAAGCAAACCAATAATTTTTGTTAAAGAAGGACAAAACGAAAAACCGGATGGCTCTGGGTCTGACGCGCTGGGTGATGCGCCAGAGCGCTACCAGCGCACCAGGAGTCTGAACAAAAGTGGTGTTTCATCTAATGTTTTTATTAAACCAATTGTTCCTCAAACTCCTTTTGCAAATACTCTAGTTACTCAAACACCCATTACAAGAAGTGAAACCCCAAAACAATTTTACAACCCGGTTTCATGTAATGGACTTGGATACATACAAGCTCGAGTCGACCATAGACCTATCTTACTTACACCAAATATGAAACCTTCACATAACCAAAGACATTTCTTTCAAAACAATCAATCATCGTCAAAAAGAAATTTTTACAACAACCAAAGGTCTTCACATCGTCAATATAACTCATACCAAAGGAGAGAAAACTCCTACCCAAACCAAAGATTTTTTAGACCACACAACCATTAAAACTTTGGACCAAGATTTCAAAACCAAAGTAACTCTTCAAACAACCCTTGGTCTATGTTTTTAAGCTATGGTCTTGAGACACTAAATGTCTTGCTTCATGACCCAAGGATGTTCAACTTGGGAGTTTTTTATGCTAACAATAATGGGCCCAACAACCATTAGGGACCAAGTTTTTGAGTTATATGTTTGTTAGGTATAAGCTTGAATCGGTCTATTAGATAATCGAAAGGGTTGCTTTAAGCACATAATCGGTAGTAGAAGATTGTTTACTTCATATAAGAGGTATGATGGTGTACATTAGTAACCTTTGAGGAAAGGTCATCGGTAGACAAAGCATCAATGGTGGATTTTTATCTCGTGGTCGTGAAATAAAAATCATCCATTAAAATCGAGCTAAGTTTTCCTTTATGCTTATGAATCTTTAAGTGCTTTATATGTTAGTTGTCAAAAATGCTATGTGAACTTGTTTGATGCTAGGTAGCTTATTTTTGTCATAACTTTAAATTTAGGAGAACTTAGAAAATTAAAGGCGATTAACATAACGTGAGATTAAACTTGCATGCTATGTGTTTAGGTATTATATTTATGTGCTTACAATTTTCATAACTTGAATACATGCTCATCTTAAGTGTGACATACTTAATTGATCGAAAACATGTCTAGGAAATTAAGTGTTATAGTTAACCCTTGAGATCTCATATCATATATTGGGTTAAATAAATATGCGTAGACATGAATACTATTGAATGTTGTCCACACATGATTGTTTATCGAAAAATTTAAATAGTATATTAACTCAATTTAAACAATCATTCTTGATGAATATGCATAAAATTTACATGTAGAGTGTGTGTAAATTTGATTGATATGCATACATAAACATATTTACTAGATTAAGTAATCATAGGTTCCACATTCATACATAACTTCATGTGTAGTTTGCTTACTTTCTTAATATGTATATGTTAGCAATTAAGGGGAAATCTCTAAAACATATACAAATAGATAGAATGAATGATTATATTGCTAATAAAATGTGCGTGATGACTATGAGTTTAATTGTCAAAATGATAACATGAAATTTGCTCACATGTCTACTTGCCATGATTAATTGCTTTTTGAGTATGATGTTATGTGATGATGTACTTACATGTCATAATGATTAGATGGTGTTATTAAATATATGTTTGCATGTTGTGTATGTTTTAATGGTATACGCTTATATGTCTACTTGTCATGATGATTAATTATTTGTGTTCAATTTGTTTTCATAATTAAATGGTTTCATGAACAAGATAGTATGTCTTAAATTGAAAATGCTTGGACATTATGCTTACTTGTCATTGTGATAAAAATATGTTTGCATGAATAATTTGGTTTGATGCTAGTTGTTTATATGCTCATTTGCCATGATGATAATTGATCGTATAGATGTTGATAGGTTTACGTGTCATAACGGTTAATTGATAATAGGTCAAATGCTACATGATCATATGCTTAGTGATTAAATGAAAATATGAAAAATGTGTTTGCATGAGAATATGTTTTGATGCTATTTGCTTATATGCCCACTTGCCATGATGCTAGTTGGTCTCATGCATATGTTATTTGCTTATATGCCCACTTGCCATGATGCTAGTTGATTTCATGCATATTGCTAACATGCTAATTGTTTGCATGTTCGTTAAAGATAATGCTCGCTTGATCTATACCAAACTCTTAAAGCTGGCTAAATTATGTGCTAAGGAATTATGTGAAAGTATTGTATGGCTTAAGACTAATTTGATTCCCAAGAAGTAGGAAATGTTGTAGTTTTTGATGTCACCTTTACATCATATAGGTATTTTCTTTGCAAGGTTGAATTAATCTAGGGGAGGGTAATACACGGTGTTATTCACTCACTTAGGAATCCCTTTATGCCATGACTTATTACTAGGTAGTAACGTGTGTTTAGGTCATTCATATAATTGGCATTATTAAGTTATTGAGTTCGATTTCCTTGCGTATATACTTGTTATACCTTATCGTGTTTTGGATAGGATTGTATTAGAAAACATAGTATACAATCTAGACTTTTGATTAATCTCCTCACCTTAGGATTATATATGATTATACTCACATCATTGGTGCAAATATTGCACTAAACTTTTCAACATAATGCACTCAAAGTTGCATTCATATCATGGTAGTATTTTGTGTAGATGTCACAAATTAAGTCTAGGCACACACGCACTTAAAAGTAATTAGATATCTATCACATCTCACCTTGAACATATAGGTATTTCTTTGCACTCTTAAAGTGTTTATATGTGAAACTATGTGCTCTAATTTGAAACTGTGTTATGTTCACTTGAGTAAGTGATATGTTTATGCTTGATTGATAGATCCGTTCTATCAACAATTATGTGATGATGTTATGTATGTGTTTATCAACATTTGGGATATAATGCTTTGAATATGCGTAGGTTATGATCTATTGTGCGCAAATAAATGTGATGGTATGTTTAGACTAACCCGTGTTGCATGTATCCAAATGGTTATCTAACCCAATTTGGACTTCTACATGTGAGAATTGTTTGATTGTTGCGTTGCGCGTGGTTTCTTGTGTAGCTAGGACACCGCAAAGGTGTTGATCTTGACCCATGGATCCCCGCCTTGGAACAAGGGGGAGCAACAATTTAGGTAGAGCTATGATCTAGGGGAAGCAATGTTCAAGGGGGAACATACTTGGGTGAATCAATAAGATCAATCATATCCCACAGGCCTAAGTTCGAAACCTGGCTTGATATGGAATCCCACCTTTTTTATTTGACAAAAGGGGGAGAAAGAAAGCAAAAAGCATAAGCTCGGGTGAAGACCAATTGAAGATAAAGATCAAGGCTTCACCAAATTACAAGGCAAGGTCAAGACGCAAGCTACACCAAAGGCGTTCTTCATCTTCGCTACGTTTAGTAATTTTATTTGCTTTCGGAATTTATTTGTCATCATCAAAAAGGGGGAGATTGTTGGGGAAACATTGATTAGGTCTCCCTATGTTTTAATGATTACAAAAAAAACTTTGAAACACATAAAATCACAAACGTTAGCCAAAAACCAAATGACCCAATAACTGGGTCTGGCGCGCTGCTGGCGCTCCGACGCGCAAGCAGTACGCCAGGCTTCTGTATTGGTCGTGATAGTTTTTGAAAGTCGGCTTTCCCTTTAACCGGAAAATGTGGATCTTTCATTACAGGTATGAATATGATAAGTGCTTCATTAGGAACACTCGAAACGGATTTTAGACTTAGAGGGATTTAAAATCACGACATCTCGTTTTTGACAAAATGGCAACTTAAACATTTTAACAAACGCTTCTAGCCAAGGCTTTTCTAAACCAATGAGACTCACATCTTTCACGTAACATCAAATGAAAGTATTCATACGACCATAATCCGTGTCTACGTCTTCTCTAATCACATAACGGGTTTACTCCCTTATTGGTTAAAAAAAGTCAAAGGTCTCTTTGTGTAAATGCATCCTCTCCCGTTATGGGTGTAACACCCGTTTCCCAGGTGTTAGGACCCCACCCTCGATGAAAGTGGACTAAAGGCCTTATGTGATTGGCCAGTCAACATTTGTTGCGCAATGGTTAAACCTGAAAGTCAATATGATAGTCAAAGCATGTATTATAAGAGTATGAAAGTATTATGTGACAAGAATAGAAAGGGAATAGACTTAAGGGACTTATGTTTTCATAAATCAATTATGTTATAAAGTTAGTTGTGGCTAAAATAGAAGGAAAGGGACTTGAGGGGCCATTCTTGCCAATTGGCCAAACTTGACACCTAACTATCTATATCCAGGAGATTCTAGACTCACCCTCCATTATTGATATGGGTCTTAATATCCGGTTTTTAGAATAGATAAGGATGGAGGAAGATCAAGTTTGGAGGGAAAAATATTGATGGGTTTGAGGTGCTAATCAAGAAGATAGAACCCTAGCTATGATTCCCTTTCAAGTAAGTAATCCCACTCAAGTTAGTGATTTGTGGGTTTGATCATCATATAATCATTATATGATTATGTGATGATTAGTGGTGTTTAGAGTTAAGCTAATGGTTGTATAAACCATTGTTATGATTATCGTGTTATGTATTAAGGTTTGTATGATATTATGATTTAGGGTGTTATGAGGAAGATGATGATGATGATGGAAGATTGTGATGATGATGATGTTCTTGATGTTATGTAGCTTGGAATAAGGTAAGTAAAATGATGGTAACATGTGTTATATGGATTTCTAACATACGTGTTATATATGTTGTATGATAAGTGAGATGAACTTGTGTTATGTTTATGTGATGCTATGGATATGGCTTATATGATGTGTTGGTGTTATGGATTATGTTGATGTTATGTGCTAGATGAGACTTGAGTAGTGAGCCATGAAGTAAGTGTTTATGTATAAGATGCTTGTGTGGATTGAAGTATAATTATATGTTATGACCATTTTACTTGCTAAGCCTTTGTACTTACGGTTTAGATGTCTAACCATTTTGTAGGTTGGCGTGCTTATATGGATGATTTGGATATCTGGGTTAAGGCTTGGTTATGCGATATGGGTAGATTGGTAAGAATGTAGAGCTTAGGTAGATACCGGGCTCATGTGTAAGTTTGTACCCCCGTTAGTCAATTATGGGTTGTTAAAGTGTAGCCGTATGGAAAATTGTACATCAAGAGTTGTATAACGATTTGGTATTCGTTTGGTAAGTCAAAGTATGGGTTATGTATTTTTGGTGAAATGTTAAAGGGGCGTTTGGAATTAGTATAAACGTACCCATTTTGGATAGTAAATGGTTCAAGTGTCATTGAAACATGTTTGTTATGATAAGTATTCGATGTTGGTCAAGTTTGATGTAAATCGGAAGTTGTACGGGTTGTTTGTAGTGAATATGGGTTAAAACGGGTTATTTGCATAACCCATCTCATTTGTAAAGTACCCTTTCGGGAAGTCGTTCGGTAAATATTTTTGTATGAGAATGAGCCCATTGATATAGTAAGTAAATCTGGAAAGTTTGGTTCGATAACGAGTTCGAGAGGTCGGGTTTCCAAGCGCAGAACTTGAAAACATGTTTTGGTGATCAGCAGGGTCTGAACCGCCGCGGTTCAGACCTGAACCGGCGGTTCAGACCGGTTTTGGGCCTTGAACCGGCGGCTGGGAAATCTTAGCCGGCGGTTCAGATTTTTTGACAGATTTCGGTAAACTTTGAAAAATCATATCTTTTAAACCGTAAGTAGTCACGGGTCGTGCCACCCGTCGTTTTGAAGGTAATTGAGTTTACTTTCATTTAAAAATAGTCTCAAGTTCTGAATGAGTACCGATTTTTTTCAGTTGTCAAAAGAGTGACAGAATATCTGTAAAAGTCAAGCGTTTCCGTGTATAAAGTTGAAATTTTTAGTCTAAGCGGGCACGGGGTGTTGCAAATTGGTATCAGAGCCAGGTTTAAGTGAATTAGGTTTGCTTTAGGTTGCCTAGAATTAAACCACTCGTAGAAGCATTTGACGTAAGTATTAGTTGCGCGAAAATTAGTTGCTAAGTGTTAGACGTATTATGATTTATGCTAGTTGAGCTTGTTGAGGATAGGTGATGTATGTGTGTTATAGTGTTGTTGTGTATGAGATAGAAGTCCGTAGAGGACTTGAAGTGTTTGATTGATAGTTAGCCGAGCACCTTGGTTGGTGTCGGGGATTGTATTGCGATATGTGAATGTATGATCGAACTATAGTGATGGATTGAGAGTAGCAATGCTAAGTGGTATTAGGGACGGGTTAGTAAGTGAACTAAGGTTTATGATGCCTTAGTTATAAGATGGGCTATTGCTTGCGGTTAGTTAGAATGTTGATGCTTAGACATAGATTAATTATGCGATACGATATATGATGCCATGGACTTCATGTTTTGTTTATGTTATGAATGTTTTGACACTTGTCGGATAAGTGTTAAGTGTTATGATATGATTGTTTACGTGATGATAAGTCTATGGTAGATTATATTATATGTCTGAGTCTTATGTGGTGTGCTTGAGAGCATGATGGTATAGAAGTGTATGAGTTAAGATAGATGCATTGGAATGCATGTTATGTGTTGACCTAGTTGTGGTCGGTAAAGTTAAAAAGAACACATTGATATGTGAAATAAGTTAAGAAGCATGATAATTATTTGAAAAAGCATAGATGCTTTGGAAGCGTAATATTAAGTAAGAAATGAATAATGAAGTATGATTGTAGTTTGATGATTAAAAAGACATGATTGATATTATGATGATTATATGCTTGAAGGCATGAATTCTTACATGAGTAACTAAAATGAGAAAGTTATGTGTATAGTTAAAACGTGATGAGATCTTGTATCATATAAAACATGATAAGTTAGACGCACTAGTAATATATGATTTAGCGTGATGAGTAGAAGTGGTGCATGAGATATAGATCGCACTAGAAGTCATAAGTGACTTGAAGTGCGCTAGAGAGAATTGTAAAACATGAATATAATCATGTTAATATATATATATATATATATATATATATATATATATATATATATATATATATATATATATATATATATATATATATATATTGAAATGTGTATGATGAGATTTATGTGAGTGTGATAGAATAAACCTATGTAAGGTTTATATGCGTACAAGTTGGATAGACTAAATGAAGTGATAGTCTAATTTGGGAATATGGTCAACAAGGGGTTGACGGGTATTAGTAAGAGTGTGTTGTAAGAACACGTAGAGATGTGTAAGTTGTAATGGATAAGCATTACATATAAATTGTCTAAATAAAGATGGCACGTAGAGAGAGTGTGAGTCAACTTGGGGTTATTGGATGAACGATAAGTTGCATTGCGAGAATGCAAATATAATAAATCGACAAGTGTTATATAGAAACTTGTCTAGATAATAGAAAGCGTGATAGTGAATATTGAAATTTCTTAAGGCAATGAGCTTAGAGAAAATGATAGTGTGTGCCTAATGATAGAAGTGCATGAAAGATAAAATGAGTAAAGATGATAAGACAGATATAGCTTGGATCCAATGCTCTAGTTATGGTATCCTTCGGGATAGCCCAGCTTGCCTTATGGCATGGATGTTATGGTATCCTTCGGGATGGCCCAGATTGCCTTATGGCATGGATGTTATGGTATCCTTCGGGATGGCCCAGCTTGCCTTATGGCATGGATGTTATGGTATCCTTCGGGATAGCCCAGCTTGCCTTCATGGCATGGATTGTTAGCTTGCCTTTAGGGCATGGTTGTTAGCTTGCCTTCATGGCATGTGTTTGGCATCCTTTGAGATGGCCTAGCTTGCATTTATGGCATGGATGATAGCTTGCCTTTATGGCATGGTGATAGCTTGCCTTTAGGGCATGGATGAAAGTTAATGAGATTGGATCCAAGGCTAGAAGAGATGAAAGTAAATCAAGTACGAATGTTATGTTGGAAGCATATAAGTAGGATGGTTTATGGTTTCTTGATTTAAACGGATTGGGACGCCTTTTCATTTAAATGAAGAATTGTAAATCACCGAACCATGAGTTTATAATTCCTTGTTTACATAGATTGGGATGCCTTTTTGTGTAAATAAAGAGTTATAAATTAGTGGACTTATGTGTAGCCGATATGACATGAGTACGGATAGTAATATATGTAACACCCCCCAATTTCGGATAGCAACAGTGGAAGACTTAATTGGGTGTTACGTAGTGGATCGCAGTCATAACCATAGAAAATGACTTTAAAAAGACGTTTTAAGTTTATCATTCAAAATACAAGCATTTGAGATACAACGATGTTTCATAGTTAACATGTTTATTTAAATTTGAATGATAAAACATTTATTTAAAACCCGTGCCGGGTTTAGTGCCCACTCCGTGCCTTGAGTTCCAGCCTTTAGTTACCTGAGATAACATGCTAAAAGTCAACAAAAGTTGAGTGATATTCATAGGTTTAAGTTTGATAGTTTGAACACAAGTATAAGTGTTAATTGCATCGAATTACAATTAAACAAGTTAAAAATCAAGTTGTTATTGCATTAAGCTCATGACACGCAACGCTGAACAGGCATCAAAAATGATGTAAAGTATATAGACCCTCGGGATGGGTATTTGCCAATAACCCATAAGTTTGTTCAAATAAAGTGCGCCTGGGTGGCTCATCCTAGCAGACCCAAACGGGGATTGTCAGTCCCAAATAGATCTATTCACAACTATTTACGTTCACTCGCAAGTGATTAAGGTTCATGATTGAGGGACTTTTGGCAATAGCTACTTAAACAATAATAACATCAGTCATAGCATACAAAAAGTTTGTGTTCATGTTTGTAGCATGTATCTCCCCACAAAAGATTTAAAAGTTTAAGTGTGGGCTATGAACTCACCTTAGTAGTACAGTAGTGGTGGTAGTATCGTACTCAAACGATGAAAGGAAACGGCTTCAACACACGACCTATATAGTATATGGCAAGTTTTAGTGGTTTGATAGTCTAAGTTTGGTTTATCGCGAATCATAACGTTTAAGGTTTTATCGATTGGTAATTTATTTGTAACGTTAAGGATATGCATGTTTAAATGATCAAAGTTATATAAGAAAATATAAAGTTATATATATATATATATATATATATATATATATATATATAACTCTTGGATATGTGCTCGTTTGTCGGAATATATTGGTTGACAAAAGAGATCGTCGTTGATAATCGAAGTTGGTTGATGATAAGTTAGGTTCTACGTTAACGATTTCGTTAAGTGGTTATATATATACATATTTATAAGTTATATAACTACGTATATATATAATTATTAGAAAAAATGTGACGTTAAATGTCGACTTATGGGACTAACCATATTTGTTTCGGGTTTTGGGTTCGTAAAATATTATTACAGGTATAAAATCAGAAATAACCTTTGGGTTTTTACAAATTTACATTTTATACCCTAACGGCATAATATTTGCACCGTTAGTCCTCGGTTAAGTTTTTATTTATATTTTAAATCTAAAACTTTTAATATTTACATTTTATACTCAAAAGTTCCTAAATTTACAGTTTTCATCACAAGATTATCAAAATGACAGTTTTTACTTTAAGTTTCCAAATTTGGCAGTTTTAGTCCTTCGGTTAGCAAATTTTTGCAAAACAAGTCCAAAATTTATAAAAATCAAAGTTTACTATTTTTATTTCATAATTAAGTTTAAAATAGCTTATGTAACTTATAAAAACTTCTTAATTTGTTAAAAGCTTATTTTTCGAGCTTATGAGTTTTTAACGAGCTAAATATATAGCCCATTATGAGTTTTCGATCCAATGGGTTTAGAGGGGAGTTGGGCCTGGTTACGGGCTCATTTTAGGGTTGTAAAAATATCACAAGTGAGCTTATTCACCCAGCTTATACGATAAGCTTAAAAGTAGCTTAGTGGGCTTATAAGCCCAATCACTAATATTTAGTATTAGTGAAAGACTGATTTTTGGTCGATTGCTTTGGGGTTTAACAAGGTTCGAGTTGAACTTTCTAGATCGAATGAAATACATGGTTCGTTAGTTTGGTAGCTCGACTATCAAGTCGAGTTATAAAATGCATGGTTTGTGTGTCGAGTTTGGTAAATACAAGGCTAAAGTTAAGCGACATAGGCCATTATGAAAACAGTTTTAAAACTCAAAATAATTCTAAGTGTTTTATAGAATTCGAATAGGGCCAACGTGACTTAGAAACATGTGATTTATCGAGTTGATACGTTTATATAGAGTTCGAATAATTGTTGTTCTCGATAGTTAGCATGGTAGATATTTAAAGTGTTGAATAAAACGCTTGTGTTGTAAATATAATTAACGAGATATTCGTCTAAAGTAAAATGGACATGCGATAGAAACATGGAATCACAAAATATATAAAAATGAGGAAAGTTCGAGTGTGCTCACTTCACCTCAAAAGGTGGGGCGTATCACTATGTCGAGACTGAGTTAGGCCGAAAGAATTGTGTAGCTCGATTCTCGGTACTTCAAGGATTTAGGGTCGAGTAAAATGTGGCTCGTTGCTTGACTCGAACCCTCCCAATTCGTGCCAAATTTAAACGTGATCAGTAGGTTTAAAGACTTAGAAATTATTTGTATGTGATATGTTTTTGGTGTGCATGTTTAGTCGAATTGCATGCATGCATTTATAGGGAGTTTAGAATTTAGCATGTGCAATATGAAAGTAGAGAGTAAGTAGCATGAATCCTCCTTGTGCTAGTTCGAACAAAAGAAAGGAAACAAAATAAAATCATAAGGTTTTGTCTTGGCTTTGTTTGGAGTTTTCAAAGTCAACTAATTTCAAAATGGGATTGTGATAATTTCACATGATGATGGAGTGTGGCAGTGAGTTATTGCATGAGTGGAAATGATGTTTTCTTGTGTTGTGTTAGTCGGCAGTTAAGGGCCAAAAGCAAGGAGACAAATCAAAGTTTTTAAATATTGGTTTATGGTTGTGGCTTGGTCGAGTATTCATGGGTCTAACTCACATTTAGACTTGACCAAAAATAGAAGTAGGGTCGTTTGATGGTTCGTATATTCGGTAAGAGCACTAACGAATTTTATTCATTAGTCAAAACATATGTTGGGTCGAGTTGAGAGTTATACGAGACACAATTAGGCCAAAACATGAAATTTGGGTTGTGTTCACAATATGTCAAGTGTGTCGAGCTTTGGAGATTTTTAAGTAAGTAAATGATCGAGTTAGGATGTGATGTTTGTTTCACTCGATTCTTGGCTGGGATGAGAATTGAGTCGTGTAAAAATATGATGTCGTTGTTAAGCTAGATTGCGCGTAATTTAGCCAAAGTGTTTGATCCTCGTCGAGTGTAATAGTTGGGATTATATATGTTGGGTTGAATTCGTGGGCTTTGGTTTGCGTTTTGGGCTCGCTTGGTGGACTGGCCCAATGAACGAAATAAGAAAAATAATAAGGTCCGATTGTTGTGTTCGGTTGTCGAATTATTGGGCTGAGGCCCAATGAGTCTAGCAGCCCATTCGGTATTTATTGGGTATTGAGTCGAGGTCCAATGTAGTTACTGAGTATTTGTGAAAATTTTCGTGAGCTCGGGAATGTATTTGATCACGTTCGGTTAATTGACGAACGTATAGACGTTAAGTATTAAACGTTAATGGTTTTAGATAATTTCGCGATTTTAGACTATCAAGGTTCGTGTGTAAGCATCGTTTCTAGGTAAATGGTAATCACGAGTCTCGTTGTGATTTAAAATAATATAGCATGAATAACAAAAAAAAAATTGTTACCAGTAGAAATGGTTATTAAATAACGTAATGATTCGTTAGTCATTTATTAGCATTTACTATTCACAGGAAAAATTATGAGAGGTTACAATATAAGAAAGTAAAAACTAAAACATGTTAGACGTCATAAGAAAAGATAGATATGAATAAAACTTTTAGCGGCATTAAGGTCATGTGTGAAACCTTAAGATAGACGTCTAAAATGAATTGTGCATTAAATTGATGAGTTAATTGGTGAGCTTTTCCGATAGTTAATAAGAAAGATTGCATAAGTGATGTGTGTGAAAGAATTTTGAAAAGTGCCGTTTGTATGGTACTTTGTATATTTTGAATTAAGTTGCCGGTTTTTTATATTGATATGTTTGGTATTATGTGGAATGTGAATTAGCCGGTATGTGATGTTATGTCATGTTAGTGCATGGGCATATGACGCGGATATAGTGTCGAAG
This sequence comes from Artemisia tridentata subsp. tridentata, assembly GCA_021014915.2. Lineage (NCBI taxonomy): Eukaryota > Viridiplantae > Streptophyta > Magnoliopsida > Asterales > Asteraceae > Artemisia > Artemisia tridentata. The sequence goes on from CP139509.1 coordinate 221,056,089, forward strand.
TTTGACTTATATAAAGTCAAAGTAGTAGATGTTTCCGGATGACAAGTAGTCATTGTGGGAAATTTTAGAAAGGTTTGGAATGAGAAGTGCGTTTTTGGTAGATTATGAGCTTCGATTATTGATACAGAAGCAAAGATTTGCAAGATCACTTAGATCGTCGCAAAGTAATGGCTTTGAAAGCATGAGAATAAGGGCATGTATATGTTGTGAATTGGTTTTGGATAGTAATAGACGAGAGATTTCGGGGACGAAATCAAAATAAGGGGGATAGAATTGTAACACCCGTTTCCCAGGTGTTGGGACCCCACCCTAGATGAAAGTGGACTAAAGGCCTTATGTGATTGGCCAGTCAACATTTGTTGCGCAATGGTCAAACCCGATAGTCAATATGATAGTCAAAGCATGTATTATAAGATTATGAAAGTATTATGTGGCAAGAATAGAAAGGGAATAGACTTAAGGGACTTATGTTGTCATAAATCAATTATGTTATAAAGTTAGTCGTGGCTAGGAAAGGGACTTGAGGGGCCATTCTTGCCAATTGGCCAAACTTGTCACCTAACTATCTATATCTAGGAGATTCTAGACTCTCCCTCCATTATTGAGATGGGTCTCAATATCCGGTTTTTAGAATAAATAAGGATGGAGGAAGATCAAGTTTGGAGGGGAAAATATTTATGGGTTTGAGGGGCTAATCAAGAAGATAGAACCCTAGCTATGATTCCCCTTTAAGTAAGTAATCCCTCTCAAGTTAGTGATTTGTGGGTTTGATCATCATATAATCATTATATGATTATATGATGATTAGTGGTGTTTAGAGTTAAGCTAATGGTTGTATAAACCATTGTTATGATTATCGTGTTATGTGTTAAGGTTTGTATGATGTTATGATTTAGGGTGTTATGAGGATGATGATGATGATGGAAGATTGTGATGATGATGATGTTCTTGATGTTATGTAGCTTGGAATAAGGTAAGTAAAATGATGGTAACAGGTGTTATATGGATTTCTAACATATGTGTTATGTATGTTGTATGATAAGTGAGATGAACTTGTGTTATGTTTAGGTGATGCTATGGATATGGCTTATGTGATGAGTTGGTGTTATGGATTATGTTGATGTTATGTGCTAGATGATACTTGAGTAGTGAGCCATGAAGTAAGTGTTTATGTATATGATGCTTGTGTGGATTGAAGTATAATTATATGTTATGATCGTTTTACTTGCTAAGCCTTTGTGCTTACGGTTTAGATGTCTAACCGTTTTGTAGGTTGGCGTGCTTATATGGATGATTTGGATATATGGGTTAAGGCTTGGTTATGCGATATGGGTAGATTGGTTAGAATGTAGAGCTTAGGTAGATATCGGGCTCATGTGTAAGTTTGTACCCCCGTTAGTCTCTTATGGGTTGTTAAAGTGTAGCCGTATGAAAAATTGTATGTCAAGAGTTGTATAACGATTTGGTAGTCGTTTGGTAAGTCAAAGTATAGGTTATGTATTTTTGGTGAAATGTTAAAGGGGCGTTTGGAATTAGTATAAACGTACCCATTTTGGATAGTAAATGGTTCAAGTGTCATTGAAACATGTTTGTTATGATAAGTATTCGATGTTGGTCAAGTTTGATGTAAAACGGAAGTTGTACGGGTTGTTTGTAGTGAATATGGGTCAAAACGTATTTTTTGCATAACCCGTCTCATTTGTAAAGTAACCTTTCGGGAAGTCGTTCGGTAAATGTTTTAGTATGAAAATGAGCCCATTGATATACTAAGTAAATTTGGAAAGTTTGGTTTGATAACGAGTTTGGGAGGTCGGGTTTCTAAGCGCGGAACTTGAAAACATGTTTCGGTGATCAGCAGGGTCTGAACCGCCGCGGTTCAGACCGGTTTTGGGCCCTAAACCGGCAGCTGGGAAATCTCAGCCGGCGGTTCAGATTTTTTGACAGATTTCGGTAAACTTTGAAAAATCATATCTTTTAAACCGTAAGTCGTCACGGGTCTTGCCACCCGTCGTTTTGAAGGTATTTGAGTGTACTTTCATTTAAAAATAGTCTCAAGTCCTAAATGAGTACCGATTTTTGTCAGTTGTCAAAAGAGTGACAGAATATCCGTAAAAGTCAAGCGTTTTCGCGTATAAATTTGAAATTTTTGGTCTAAGCGGGCACGGGGTGTTGCAATGGGAGATGCTTTACTTATGATGCAAAACACTTAGCTTGTTTGCATTAAGATAATTATTGATTACGTCAAGTGTTGGTTAATCACGGATTATGATATTGTGAGTACTTGATGTTGTGTTATTTGAAAGATTGATTATTCTTTGTATTTCCCCAACACATTCCATAATCATCATTGTCAAACTTTTTTCTATCTTAATGACAATATGATTATTTTATAATCAATCATTTGATTATCACTTTCATCAAAATAAACTTAAAACCATTTCAAATCCTCCAAACCTTATCTTCACAAAAGCCAACTCAAACATCCAACATTCCCTTAAGTATTCCCTCACACATTGAACCTTCATGTACTTTATGTTTCCCACATTCCCACACAATATCTTCCAAACATTCTCTTTACTACATTCGAATCCAACCACTAATATTTCACCACATTATCATCTTTTTCATCCTCACCATTCATTTAAAACCATATAAGCCTTCTCTACAAACCACCTTCCTTCTTCCTTCTCCAACATTTAAATTTCAAATTTGAATTCCATCCTTAGGCTCCCCATCACATCACCATCTTATCTTTACAAACCATTTCAACGCATGTGTTTATTTGAATTCCAAAATACACACACACACACACATACACACTCAAAGCCTTCTCTCTTCCTCACTCTCAAATTCAAATACACACATTTCCTCTCACATGCTTTCCTTCCCTCACACACTTGCCAACTCACTCCCAAACATTCAAATTTGAATTCAAGGCTTAGGCTCCCCATCACATCACCTTCCAATCAATACAACTCACCTCCCTCACATACAACCTTATCTCTTCTCTTCTCTCACACCTCAAATTCAAATTTGAATTTCAAACCAAGGCTCATCCCCATCACATCAAGCCAACTTACTCCAACTCATCTCAACCCTTCATCTCAACCTCCTCTTCAAGAATAGGATATTCCTTATTCCCTTAGTATATTCTTTTTCCTCCTAACCATGCCAACTCACCTATCCTAACCATGATTAGATTTTAACCTTATCAAACATTTGAATTTAAATTTCAAATGCACTCTCGCTTCCTTCCTATCCATATGGAATATTCTTGGCATATTCTTTCTTTCTTAACCATGCCAATTCACCTAACCTAACCATGGTTTCCTTCTAACCTAACCTCACTCTCTCACTTCCCTTTAACACAACATTTGATTTTCATATTCGAATCTTCCCTCACTCACTCATCTCAACATCCAAACTTCCTTTCCATGCAAAGGAATATTCCATGGCATATTCTTTCTCTCTTGTCTATGCCATGTGAGGAATACCTAAACTACTCCTATCCAATTATTCCTTCTATCTTTCTCTCTTTGATAAATGGTTTTCACTTAAACACTTCACAAAAATGATTTTTCATCAAATGGCTATTTGAGTTGGTTGACCTTGAGGATGAATAATGTTAAGGTCAAAGTGTGAAGTACAATTGGGGGTTTAGCAAGGTCGGGTAATTTAAAGCCAAAACCCGAAGAAAATTTGTTATAGAATCCTGGCGCGTCGCTGGCGCTCCGACACGCCAGCAGCGCGCCGGGCTCGGTAAATTTTTTCATCATTTGAGTGTTGGCCTATAAATACCCCACCTTGGCTCTTGTATTCCTCGCCCCTTGCAAAACATTCTTTCTCTCTAATTTCTTTTGTCTCTACCCTCTAAGTCTACTACACATCTTGTGTTCTTAATCTTTCTCTCTTATCATCTTTGAAAGAACACATTCTCCGCAAGGGAAGAATCACAAGAACCTAATCCACTCTTGTGATTGTGTCGAGGGTCTTCTTTTCTATACCCTTTCTATTAGAATCGAGTCACTAGGTTGGGTTAGGGATTGATTCAAAGAAACGACATTCTATCATTCAATTTAGTTGTAAGGGAAGTCTTGTGTTGTGGTGACCAAGCCTAGATCATTGGGGATCTAGTTGGGGTTTGATACTTCCGGTTGGAAGTATTGTTGGCTTTTGTGGAAAGTCGAATCACGAGTCTTTGTGGGTGGTTTTCGGAGGCGGAATACCGTTGGGAGTAGCTCTTCTTAGTGAGCACCGATCTTTGTGCATATCGGTGGAGTGAAGTTGTATACGGTTTGTAATCCACCATAAGGATTATACTTAGTTAATAGTATAGTGTTTTGGATTCGCAACTGGACGTACGGATGGTATAAACCCACCCTCCCGAACCAGTATATATCATGGTGTCTCTTTATATGCTTTATATACTTTGGTTGTGATTGTGGTTGGTGTATTTGTTGTATGACCACTTATTGATCTTTGAGGCTTGAAGTGTATAAACTTCTAAATAGCCGAAAAGACCGTATTTACCCCCCCCCTACAGTTCTACATTATTGATGAGGACAATACTATTTAGGAGCCTGATAATTTTGAGGTTAATCTATTCCGAGTGACTCATGATAAGCAGTTAGAGAAAGTAGGAAAAGCACTTGTTGATGGCAATAACAGGTTTGAGGAGCCTGATGTTGATGTCACTCTATTCCAAGTGACTCAGGATAAGCAGTTAGAGAAAGTAGGAAGAGCACCTGTTGATGGAAATAACAAGGAAGAGGAGCCTGATGTTAATTTCACTCTGTTCCAAGTGAGTTAGACTAGTGACTTAGGCAATGTATGTGATGACTCAATTATGGAAAATGAAGAGAATAGTTGTCAGGGAAATGATGTACAACTTGCTTTGGTCCAAAAGAGTCAGAGTACTGAGTTAGGCAATGAAGGAACATCTACTAATATAAGTGATGACATGAATTTGGAAAATGAGTTACCTGTGATGGATGATGATGCCTTTTACACTGCTTATGGTTCTGACTCAGACATAGGTAACTCTGGGGTGCCAAGGGTTAGGTCAGAGTATGATTATTGTGTTTATACCACATTCTTTTACCATGGTCAAGACTTTGATAGTGCAAAAACATGTCAAAGAGAGGGTAAGAGAGCATTCAATAGAAACTAGAAGGGAATTAATTTTTCAAAAGAATGACAAACAAAGAATAAGGGTCCGATGTGTGGGTTGTGTTACACTTTCAGGCCCAAGTGAAAGTGCTGGACTGGGTATAGGCCCAACTGGAGGTCCATTAACCAGAAGGGGTTTAAATGCACTAATTGCATGCAAAAATGACCCTTCTCAAATACTCTTTCCATAGCTATTGTTTGTCGGCAGGGATGGTGAAAAAGGTCCTTTGACAGTCAGAAAATATAATGATCAACACAAATGTTTGCAATCAAGTGAGCTAAAAGCTTTTGACCTTCCCTTTATTTCAAAGCAAATAACAGAACAAATTCAAACCAATCCACGGATTCTAGTCAAGTTTGTTAATAATCAACTTACCAACCAATATGAACATGAAGTGTCAATGCAGAAGGTTTTAAGGGCCAAAAGAATAGCAGTTAGAGACATTAGGGGTGAATTCAAGCTACAATTTACCATGTTGAGAGATTATGTTCAAGAGTTGCAGAAGAGAAACCCTATTACAACATTTCTGATGAATGTGGAACGGCCTACAGATGATACTCTTCCAACAAGGGAATTCAAGAGAATGTATGTTTGTTTAGGTGCATTGAAGGAAGGATTTAAAGCCTGTCAGAGACAGTTTTTGGGGATAGATGCTTTTCTTATTGATAGTCCTTTGCAGGGTCAACTTCTAACAGCTGTGGGAATTGATAGCAACAATGGTATATACCCATTAGCTTATGCTTTTGCAGAATCAGAAAACATAGGATCATGGACTTGTTTTCTTCATTGTTTATTTGATTATCTTGCACTTGAGCCAAACTCAATCTTCACTTTTATTAGTGACATGCAAAAGGTACTCACTTAAACGGGTACTGAATTCAAGTCTATCTGTTTTTAAACAGATACTAAATATATGTGATTTTGTGCAGGATATCATTGCAGCTTCAAAAGAAGTTTTTCCAAATGCAGAGCATATATTTTGTCCTAGAAGCATTCATGAGAATATGAAACTTCAATGGAAAGGTAGGGCCTTCAAATACCATCTGTGGAGATGTGCAACAGCCTCAACTGTTGTACAGTTTGAGAAAGCTATAGTTGCTTTAAAGATATTTAGTCAACCTGCCTATGCTTGGTTAAGTAAGATACCACCAATCTATTGGTCAAGGTCACATTTCTCATGTAAGTCATCAATCTGTGTAACTTAAATGGTATATGTTAATGCAATATGAAATGTATAAGTAATACAACTTTATTTGTATTGTTTAGGGAGACCTCATTCTGATGTGTTACTTAATAACATGTGTCAAGTGTTTCATAGGAAAATAATTGAGGGTATAAACAAACCAATTATTACAGCCTTAGAGTACATCAGGGAATACTGTATGAAGAGAATAATGCATGTTGTGATGGTGATTAAGAAGAGTAATGGGCCACTAACACCAACTGTACAACACATGTTAGATAGCGTCAAAAAAGACGATGTTAAGTATAATGTTTTATGGAATGGGGGAGATAAGTTTCAAGTTAGTGGACTATGGGAAGACCAATGTGTAGTTAATGTTGTAGACAAGTCTTGTACTTGCAGAAGATGCGAGATAACAGGTTTACCATGTAAACATGTTGTTGCTACCAATTGGAATATGGCTTTAAATCGACAACAAGTAGGAGATGTGGAAACATGGGCTCATCCTTGTTACTATCTTAACACTTGGGAAGCAACCTACAAACACCTTGTCCAGCCCATAACTAGCAATGAGCATTGGGATAAATCATTTGTGCCCACAACAATTGTTCCACCAAAAGCTCAAACAACTGCGGCTAGCTCAATGAATAAAAAAAGAGTAAGGATGGCCCCTGAAACTTAAGAGATTGTGAAGAATGGTAAGTTGTCCAAGGCTTGGAAGAGTGTAAAGTGTAGTGTTTGTGGCTGATGATGTCACAACCCGTAATTTCATGTCCTTTTTCAAGCTTCAAAATTTTCACTATTCATCTCGGGAATTACTATTCATGGGTTACTATTCACTGATCACTATTCAATCGTTTTTGAATTCAGTTTGAGACTTTGAGAAGTCGTTAAAAATTTTACTATTCACAACACACTATTCATCCTCGGAGGATAATCACTATTCATGCTCATCATTCATCATTTCGTAAACTAGGTTTACGGGTATTCAAAATGCGCGTAACCAGTATGGTTTAACTGCGTATTCATGCATCATCAATAAGGGCACGTCATATAGACTAGAGTAGTCTACATATCATCAGTAACATCATCATCATATTAGTTCATGCACGGGTTTGTGTGATTTTCATTAACGTATGTTTATTTATTTAATAAACGTTACCACTCAGTCATTACTACTAACATTATACCCAATACTCCCGACTATAATCCTAATATATTTTCATGCTAATTTTAATGATATAGAGATTATATTATTACTTTACCCGGTGTTTTTAAATCAATCGCTATATTTTTCGTTAGGAGCTTATAACTCCGTCGGTTTGCGAATTTCTAACCCGATAATTATTCTAACACCCGATTCTTGCAAGGAATGTGATTTTACAATTTTTACAACTTCGTCGTATTTTATTTCAACTCGTCACGATTTGTTTTCAGTTAACTCTGTACCCGATAACACCTAATGTATACACTAAAACACTAATAGTTATCTACATGTGTCAAGACCTTTAATTAAATCATCTCATTTCTTCTTAATTGCACCCATGTGCCGCCCCTCCCTTTCCCTAACTAGACAAATCACATTTAATGCATTACTACCCTTTTATTTCCAATTCATTTTATTAACACTTCATTACATAATTTAACTAAGCAAAAATCAAAATTTCTCTCTTCTTCTCCATTGCATCCCACGGCCAAAACAAGAACCAAGGAAGATCCAACATTTTTTTTGAAGTTCAAGTGATAAACAAGTTCCCTTTACATACCTTGTTAGGATTTTGAAATAAAAATCCCAAGGTTTTAATCATTTTACATCCAAAACACTTCAATAATTCAAGTAAGCTCAAGAACATTATTTTTGATCATTTCATACTTCATTTTATTCATATATTGTTGTATTATCAAAGTTTTATTGTAGCTAGTCATGCAAAGTTTATGTTAAATGTATACCACTTTACTCATTTTCTTCATAAACACTAGATCTATACATTTTATTAACATCCTCATGAAACCCACCATTGTTGGTGATGTTTAGGACCCCATGACATCTTGAGAAGGTGTATGGTAGGATTAGAGTACTTGTGGTGTTGATTGGAAATGGTATAAACAAGACTTGAACTATAAAAATGTGTTTTTAACAAGTATATAAACCTACTGTCCAAAAACGTGAAAACTGGTAAAATCAGTAAACATTGAGACATTTTGGCCTTCATATTTAGAAAGTTCTTTCAAAAACGAAACCGTGGCCGCAAGAATGAGTAAAAACCGACTTACGATGAGAAAGTTATGATTTTTCAAAGTTAGACGACGAAAACTAATTTCTGAAAATTATATGCGCTGTCCCACGAATTTCAATGGCTAAAACAAGGCATTAGACGTGATCTAGATGACCCGACCTACTAAAATTATGTTAGTTCATGTTAATACGAAGCCGTGGATATAAAGAACGTAGAAAACGAGCTTATAACGACCGAGATACACGCGTTTGAAACCCGACGAACTATGTTTATTTTGACAGCACTAATAGAAATATATTTTCTAAGTGTAAAACTAGTATTTTGCAAGTTACAACATTGATAGCCGATTATCTAATTGATCGAGACGTATTTGGTCAAAAGTTAAATATAACGACATTTAGATGTTGTTACAAGGTTTTCAAAAGCGTCGAGCTTGATCGCTAACACTTAACGTACAATATTTCGCGACTAGTTTTGCGAGGCCATTTTGGGCATATTTTCACAAGTTAAAAAAAATATTAAATTGTGACGAAAACATTATATTTTGCCGATAGAACACCAAACAAGGATCGTGGAGTATCATTTCAGCATATTTACACGAAAAGTGTTTATTGACTTAACGAGACGTCAAAAATGTATTTTTCGACGATGAACGTTATTTTCAAAACTAACGAGTGGTATCGATAACATATGTATTTGCATGTGTAGCATCATTTCATTGCTTACATTAGATCATATCATTCATATTAGGTTGCGGTTAGAGATCGTGCCTCATTTCAGTGTATCCATTTTTGTCATCGTAGCTATTGCATCAGGTGAGTTCCATAGCCCCTACCTTTATAAGTTTTGGATTACGTTTTGGGGGAGAATACATGCTCAATCATTTTCATTTACCTTCACAAGCACGTTAATCTTTTAAGGATTACCGTGAGTTTTCATAGCCCCGTTTTTAATTGTTTACTTAGTATCTAAACTCTCGGGGGAGAATACATGCACATTTTCATCTAAATGTATACTTGATTTACTTGATTATGCCACTTGTTTAGCCAAACCCTTACTTACTCTACCTATGAATTTGTTATTCATTCGAATGTATTGTATAATCACTTGTATCATACTTAATTCTTTTTACTCATGGACCTAAGCACTTTAAATGAATATGCATACTTAACCGAATGAACTGGCTCCACCGCTATGTACATACATGACAGAATGAATGGGTCACATAACCGGATGTACGGGTAATATGACAGAATGAATGGGTCACATGACAGAATGAACTGGTCACATGACAGAATGAACGGGTCACATAACCAAATGAATTGGTCACGTAACCGAATGTACTGATCTAACTAAATGTAATTTAAATCATGGTCCACATATTACTTTTGTTCACTCAGACCAAATCTTATTTGGCAGTGGGTTGTAAACACACAGTTTGCAAGTCTTGTATGGGCGGGACTTGGGACTGAGTGGATTTACAATGCCTTTGCGGGGAAATCATTTTTCAAATTCTTTACATTATACAATAAACTCTATGAACTCACCAACCTCGTGTTGACACTTTTAGCATGTATTTTCAGGTATAAGCAATAGCAAGCTACTGGAGGCTTCTGGCAGGGCATGGCATGGTCATAGGAGACTCTGATATTCATTTGGGGACCGTTTTAAGTGTTTAAAGGGCCTATTTCCGCACTACTTTTAACAATGAAAATTCAACACTTTTGTTTAACAATTTTATTCTAAATGATTGAGGTGAAAACCGTTCTTTGCACTTGTGTTGTGATACCAATTGAGTTGCAACCCCAGTGGAATGTATGCTTCCGCTGGACCCGATTTCTGGGGGTGTGACGGATGATATCAAATAAGTACATTTTATTGGCATCATTTATCCTATGTTATACGCTTGTTTTATGTTATTTTATATGAGAATTGATAATTAATCGCTTACTTTTGTAATTCTCAGTAAACAAGGATTTGGTGAAAGTTAGCTATTTTAGCCGTAAAATGGAGCAAAATGGATCAAGTTGGAAAAGTATACTGAACTGAAGGAAGATACGCCGTATCATTCTAGACAGATACATCGTACATAAAGACTTAGACGATTATGAAGACCATTGCCTGACTTTGAAGCATACGCCGTATATGAAACCTTGGTCAACAAGAAGATCCGACTTGTTTTACTCCAGATACACTGCATGACATTCCAGACATGCGGCGCATCAATCTCAAGACTTCACCAAGATAATCCAAGATACTGAACAACATGCGCCGCATGAAGACTGAAGGTACGCCGTATCTTATGGCGGTATGAATATTATAATCTTGGACCCCACGCGAAGTTACCTAGATGCGCCGTATCGACCCTGCTGACAGAAAGTATATATACCCCATTCGATAGCCACATTCGGTGGCACAAAAACCCTAAGGAGAAGAATACAGACGAATTGGCAGCACAAGACACAACCTAAAGGAAGTGTGGAAAACTAGAAGGGGGGTTGAATAGTTTTACCGTTTAAAATTAATTCGCTTTGTTACTTATCGTGATTTCAAAGTCAAGTAAACTATCAAGCACACAAACAAGTGATATAAGTAAATAAGTAATGAGAGGAAAGATCAAACCACACAACACAGTCGTTTATAGTGGTTCGGCTACAAGGACTCTCTTCCTTTCCCTACTCCACTCCTCGAGCCTCTAACTCGAGAGTTTATCTTCACTAAGAAACAAGCTCCCTTCTAGGCGGAGAAAACCTTTACACGTCGCTTAATCTTTTTCCGGTACTAAGCTAAACACCGAGTTCTTTACAAGGGTACAACCACTCCCGTTTGGTTCTTTACAAGGGTACAACCACTCCCATTCACTCTATGTGTTTTGAGGACTAAAACACTGTCTGGACTCTACTGTATGAATGATACTAACTATGATGTGTGACTAGTACAAGAACACACAGACTCTATGTTAGAAGGAAGATAACAGACTGTTACTCCTTATATGTTGAGATCTTCTTTGCTACAAAAGTAAAGATCTATAAAATGTTAGTAAGCTAAGGGTTAGTGATATGCAAATGAATGAGTATGTATTTTAAGCTGTATGAGTGATGAAATGGCCAAATGATCAGCTTGCTATTTATAGGCAAAGCTGATCAACAAGCGGCGGATCCGGCGGATCCCTAAATATGGATCCGTCCGTGTATCCAATTGGATCCGTCGTGTCAGGCCAGCTAAGAGATCTTCAAATCTTTCCAAATCTTGCCATATCTTTCCATATCTTCAAATGTCAACTCTTTGGCTTGAAGATCTAAACAAAATATCACAAAATCTTACCAAGATTGTGTACATGATGCATGCCATGATGTCATCCTAATATTTAACTAATAAAGTTTCCATTTTAAGAAATAAACATGTAAACTTGTATATGTTATTCCTAGTGAACTTTGTAATGTAAAATGTGTTTGTAAAATGCTTATCACTATAAATGTAAAAGACTTAATCTTATTTATGCTTTGCTTAAAGATAAACTTTGTAATTGTCATTAACAAAACTAAGCAAAGATCGTAAAATATAAATAAGTTTTTAGGACGATATTTGTATTAACAATCTCTCCCTTTTTGTTGATGACGAAACATAAAGTGCTATTTTTCAGTAGAGAGCTTAAATAAGGGATGAGTCTTTTAAAAATATAGATTAAGTTAGTTTATGCAAGTTTTAAAATTTATTTTAAGCTAAAATGTATGTACTGTGATGTTTCACAGTTGATGCAAACTTAATCCTATCTCCCCCTTTTTATCGAAACAAAAAGAAGATATGCGTAGCGGAATGTGATTTTGAGAACTTTAAAGCTCCCCCTTGATTTATACTCCCCCTAAATGGAGTAACAAGGATATGATGTATGAACCTACAAAATAAATTGTTAGAATATGCTATGCTCCTCTTTGATGTATACTCCCCATTGCTAGAGTACCAACGTATACATTTCAAGAGTATGATATGATGAATGATCCTACAAAACAAACGGTTAGACTATGATATGCTCCCCCTTGATGTATACTCCTCATTGCTAGAGTACCAACGTATACGTTTCAAGGATGAGAAATGCTAAAAATGATGAGTTAGTATATGATATACTCCCCCTCGATCTATATTCCCCGTTGCTAGGGTACCAACGTATATGAATCAAGGTTGAAAAAAGCTACAAAAGAAAAGTTAGTTACTTCAATCAAGAAGCAATATGCATATGCAATAGTCAACCAAGAAAGGTCAACCCATTTGACTTCTAGAAAGTCAAAATTAAGTGTCTGATCAAATTTTTGTACCTAATGTACATTTGATCAATGCAATATGTGAAGTTAAAACAACCACACAATGATGTTAGTATTCTAAAATGAAATAATATGTTTAATGTTGATCACCCACAAGCATAAACACATAACAATCATCCATTGAAAATATGTGACCAAAGTCACAAAAATGATGTTACATTACAACAATAAAAATAAATCCTAAAAAGTCAAATACTACAACATCATCCTAAAAAGTTCCTATAAGAGGAAACTAACAAAGCTCCTATTGAGGAGGATGAGAGATTGCATTGAGACGCTCGAGAACATGGTTCAAGATGAACATCATCTCATTTTGGAGCTCATGGACCAAAATGTTGGTCCTTTGGGCCAAGTGATTCGTTCTCTCACAATGTGAGCAATCATGACTCGAAAAACCGGGAGGAAGAGTTGTCTCAATGTTTTGTGGTGGTGGTGGTTGGTTGTTGTTGTTGGATGGTTGTTGTTGTTGTTGTTGGTTTGATGATGGTGGAGTGGGGATGGAGTTCATCAAGATGGTTTGGAGATCCATTGCTTCATCAAGGCGAGATCCAACCATATTAGAAAGAGAGTAGAGTCGGGTGAGATCCTCACTAATCTCTTCTTGGGTTTGTGGTAGATTGATCCACATTGCCTCATCAATGGCAACTAGTGTGGATGTGGGTGATAAAGGTTGTGTTTGAGGTTGAGGTGGTGGTACATCATGGTATAAAGGACCATGGATATCCGGGTAAACCGGATGAAAAAGCATGGGTTGTTGACCTTCAAAGGTCATGGGTGGAGGATTGGTTGACCTTGGTGGGAGGTCTTCCAAGTCATCAAGGTATGGGTGTGGTGATGAAGGTGGAGTCCTAAATAGCTCCATTGGTTGTAGTTTGGGTGATTTTGGGGGTGATGGTGATTTAACAGGTTGTGATGGAGCCGGTGGTGGAGTAGTGGCTATTGGAGTAATGGTTGGTGGTGGTGTATGGATAACAACATTGGATGGTGTTGGAGTGGAAATTGTAAGGAAATTCTCACTTGCAATGGGTGATGAGATATTTAGAGGAGATGATTCCTCTGATGATAAGTTTGCTAAGTTGATGAAACAACATGGTTTAACACTAATGCGGGCTGTTCGTTTTGGAGGTCTAGAGGTGGAAGAGTTGTTTGACATAGTCATGGTGAAGTAAGGTTGCTAAGATGTACATGAGAGAAAGTAGAGAAAATGGTGAGTGAGTGAGTTTAGTGATGATCCTAAGGTACTAATTTATAGGCAGAAGGTTTGTTGTTCTGTGTGTTTGGATTGGATGTAAATCCAATGGAGAATGTTGGTTTCTAATTATTTGGAACAAAAAATCAAGCTTGTCATGTCTCAAGGTCAATCCATTGAGATGAAGTTGAGTGATATGAAGTGGATTTGCAGTAAATGCAAGAAGATAGTGGAAATTCTGATGACAAGATGTTTCCACGGATTTGACGGATCCCTAAAAAGGGTTCCTTACTTGTATTAGAAAGGTAACTCACAGGAAAATTTTGAAAATTCAAATTTTGGTGGGAAATTGAGTTCCTAATGTTCTAAGAATTTGCTAAAGCATTCTAAGGAGTGTAATGATCAGTGAGCATAATCTAAGACAGCTAAAACCTAAAATTTTAGTGCCGGGATGAGTCGGGAATTTGAGAAAAGTTACTGTTATACCCACGGATCCAATCGAAAACAAAGGCGGAGCCAAAGTTGGGGAGCCGTGGAATCCGTGGGTCATGGAATGGCTGAAACAAGTGATACACTAGGCGGATCCAATTTCTGGGATCCGCCGGATCCGCCGACCGAATGTGCTAAAACTTAACAGAGAGCAATGCATATTTCGCGTTTTCCGACCAAAACCCGAAATTTCTCCTATAACGTATGTAATAGCTAATATATAGTACAAATATACTAAATATATATATTCTAACACACGTTTGCACATAAATAAATCCGATCATAATATTCTACCATATAGGGAAACGGGGGCTTAAACTCGGAAAATTGATAACACTTAGTGCTATCGACCTGCAAATCTGAGTTAGTTCACAAACACATCAAGTACTACCACAGTAAGTTATGAACCATACATGTTTAACACATAATTGTCAAGTAATGTCTTGCCCCAAACACTCCTCTCATTTGAACTTCTTACTCAACTTCTTGTACCCCTTGTGAAGTTTCATTATCCAACGCCCCAAGTTCTTCATCATCCCCTTGGTTTGCTTGAACTCCGGTGATTCATTCGCAATCGGTGGAAGTTGATGCAAGTATTCCGGTTGAGGGATCCTAGAGTTTGGCAAGCCATCATCGTCACTCATTGATGATGATGATGATGATGTTCGAGCACGAGGACGTTTTCCTTTGTCAACCGCTACCCTAAAATCGCTTAAGGGAACAAAGGTGTGTTGAATTTCATCATAACCGGGAACAAAACCTAAGGCATTTCTAGGAATGGGTGCAGAACCTCTATAGAGACGAGTCAAGAGCATTCCATAGGGCATTACCATGTTCCCTTGAACCGGAATATCGGCCATTCGCTTGGCGATATAGAATGCAAGGTTGAAAGGTTGACGGGTGGACACACTATACATCATGTAACATAGACAAGCATTGATGTGATCTCGATTTCCTACCGTGCTAATGACGTTGGCTCTCAAAACTTCTTCTAGCTTCCTAAACTCAGGCTTGAGTTCATTTAGCTCCATAGCAAATGGATCTCTAGCCACTTGCTTACCTCGATGTACCCTAGTTGGGTTATTCCTAGGTAAGAAAAGATGTTCCCTAATGGTTTCTTTGTCGGTCAAGGGAGTGGTATATGGTGCCGTTCTTTGAAGGTTTGATTCAAGAATAGTCAAGGACCATTTATCGGATTAGACACATGTTCCATAATTTGGAACTCCTAAGACCTCACCAAATTGATCTAGGGGAATATTGAACAAGGTTCCATTGATACTAAAGTGAATGCTCAAAAGACCATTGTCACTTGAACTAAGACCTATGGTGGCATAGAACTCAAGAATGAACCTAGGTACTATAGGCTCATCAATATCTAGGAGACTATCAAAATGAATTGCGGCTAATTGCTCGCGGAGATTGGTGTCTTCATAGAATGAGGGGTCTACTACCCTACCCTCATGGACGTAATGTTTTTCTAGTGCCTTAAAGATGTTGACTTGGGCTTCGGTTAGACCCTTGGTTTTGTGATGTTTGGGAAGGTAATCGAGAGTCTTTTTGTGATTGTAATTGGTTGCAGGAGGCATAGTTATCCTAGACACGAAAAATATATAGCTTAGTTAAAATTATCAAAAGTATATATATATATATATATATATATATATATAATATATATATATATATATATATATATATATATATATATATATATATATATGTCTAGTGTGTGCCTACATGGGGACAATGTGGAGGTGCGGTTATCTCGACTCATTTTGATGCATGAAAATTATGTTTATGCAAGTTTTATGATAAAACAAGAGATAACTCAAACGCTCCTACCCGAAAATACATATTAATTATGTATTCCCTTTAGCATTCAAGAGACATTATGCAAGTGATGCTCAAAACATAACATTTTTGTATTTGTATGAACAATGTCCAAAAACCATTTTTCCTAGTCGTGAGAAGATTTTAGCAAAAAAATTTTCATGGGGTTTTTGATGAATAATGACAATGTACTACAAGATGCAATTCCTAACTATGAAAAATATGATTTGTTATGCAATTTAGTAAATATGCTCCATGATTTTTCAAGAATTATGCATAACCCAAGTTTTGGTTTTGTGCATGAAATAGAAATCCTAGATGCAGATCAGGAATGCAAACATGTTAAGGATACTTACATTGATGATTTGAGCACAATTTGGTTAAGAAAGATGGCCTAATTTGTGAGTTTGGTGAATTATGGGTCGTATTTCCAGTGGGTGATATGTTTTGGAGTGAATGATGAATAGTACAGGAGTTTATTTAATATAAAAACCTGTTCATCATGTGACGGATCCGGCGGATCCCAAACAAGGGTTCCGCCCTTGTTGTCGTTTGGATCCGCAGGATCATAACATAAGGTTTGACTTTTGCCGTGTTTTGGTTAATCTAAGGTTTGAGCTAATGTCTAATCTACTCACTAGGTTCCATTAATCTTAAGCTAAGTCTAAGATAATTGAAAGGTTCTCTCTTGAGAGGTTTTGTGAGGATGTCGGCAATGTTGTCCTCTGAGGAAACTTTCTCAATTGAGATGATTCCCTTCTGAAAATTGTCACGAAGGAAGTGATGACGTATCTCTATGCTTTTGGTTCTAGCGTGTTGGACTGGGTTTTTGCTAAGATCGATAGCTCTTTTGTTGTCACAAAGAATGGGGATGTCGTTGAGTACAATTCTGTAGTCGACGAGAGCTTGTTTCATCCACAGTGCTTGTTGGCAAGCTTTTCCTGCTGACACGTACTCGGCTTCAGTTGTTGATATGGCGAGAGCTGTTTGTTTCTTAGCAAACCATGAGGTTAGACAATGTCCTACAAAAGTACAAATACCGCTAGTACTTTTCCTATCAACATAGTCACCGGCATGGTCTGAGTCAGCATACACTATGATTTCTACACCTGTCCCTTTGGGATACCATAATCCTAAATGTGTAGTGCCTTTTATGTACCTAAATATCCGTTTAACGGCTTCAAGATGGGATGTTTTGGGACCTTCTTGAAAGCGTGCACATAAACAAACACTAAACATGATGTCCGGTCTACTAGCCGTTAGGTAGAGTAAACTACCAATCATCCCTCTGTATTTAGTGCTATCTACGGATTCACTTTCGTCATCCTTGGTTAGTTTGGTTTCGGAAGACATTGGTGTTTTCATGGGTTTTGAATCTTCAAGACCAAACTTCTTAAGCATATCCTTGATATACTTAGATTGGTTGAAGAATATCTCATCTTCTAATTGTTTTATTTGGAGACCTAAGAAAAAGTTTAGTTCCCCCATCATACTCATTTCAAACTCGTCATGCATGATTTTTGAGAAATCACCGCATAACTCTTGACAAGTTGAACCGAATATAATGTCATCCACATATATCTGGACGATGATAATATGTGATCCCTTTTTCTTGGTGAAGAGAGTATAGTCTACTAGGCCCATGGTATACTTATGTTCAACTAGGAAGGTATTAAGTCGATCATACCAAGCTTTTGGTGCTTGCTTATGTCCGTATAATGCTTTCTTAAGTTTGTAGACATGATTAGGTTTTTCAAAACCGGCAAAGCCGGGAGGTTGTGCTACATATACTTCTTCATTTATGAAACCATTTAGAAATGAACTTTTGACATCCATTTGAAATAGTTTAAAGTCATATGCACATGCATATGCAAGTAATATCCTAACTAACTCAAGTCTAGCTACGGGTGCAAAAGTCTCATTATAATCTATACCTTCTCGTTGATTATAGCCTTGTTCTACTAACCTAGCTTTGTTTCTAGACACAATGCCATTTTCGTCCATTTTATTTCTAAAAACCCATTTTGTACCTATTATGATTTGATTTTTAGGTTGTGGAACTAATGTCCAAACGTCATTCCTAACAAATTGATTTAATTCTTCTTGTATCGCAATGACCCAAGATTCATCTTTTATGGCTTCATTAACATTTTTAGGTTCTATTGTTGAAACAAAACAAAAGAAATTACTTTCATTTTGAGCTTTAGACCTTAATGTTCTTTCATAGATTTTTCCTATGACGTTTTCCAATGGATGACTTTTGGTTTCTTTGATATAAACTATCTCTCCTTTCACCGATTCATCTTCTTTCTCATTTTCAACATTTTCCTGATTATTAACCATTTGGTCTTCAACTAAGTCATCATCTACCAAAGGTGATGTCTTAGAGGGAGGTGGACTGTCATCAAATGTTACATTCAATGATTCCTCGACTCTTGAGGTTTCTTTGTTCAAAACTATGTATGCTTTACTAGTTTGTGAATATCCTAGAAATACACCTTCATACGACTTTGGGTCAAATTTGGTGAGATAGTCCTTTGTGTTTAAAATGAAGCACTTGCTCCCAAACACTCTAAAATATCCTAAAGTAGGCTTTTTGCCTCCGTATAACTCATATGGAGTCTTTCCTAAGAATGGTCTAATTAGAACTCGATTTAGAATATATGTAGATGTATCTATAGCGTGACACCAAAACTTTTGAGGTATGTTTTGTTCGTTTAACATGGTTCTACTCATTTCTTGAATGGTCCTATTTTTGCGTTCTACTACACCATTAGATTGAGGGGTTCGTGGAGCCGAGAAATTATGAGTTATGCCATTGGCATCACAAAAAGCTCCGAATTGGAATTCGTTGTCGAATTCACAACCATGGTCAGTTCTAATTGATACTATGTTACTTCTTATTTGATTTTGAATTTTCTTACTTAAGATTTCAAATTTATCAAATGCTTCGTTTTTAGTTTTTAGAAACTTAGTCCATGTATACCTAGAGTAATCATCTACTATTACCAAAGTATAGAAGTTTCCCCCGTAACTTTGTATAGCGGATGGACCAAATAAATCCATATGTAATAATTCTAGACACCTAGATGTAGACACCATGTTTTTAGCCTTATGGCTATTATGAACTTGTTTTCCTATTTTGCAAGCATCACAAAAGTGTTGGTCATATTTCAACTTGGGCAGGTTCCTAACGAGTTCCGTAGATGATAAGGATTGAATTAACCTCATATTGGCGTGACCTAAGCGTTGATGCCATAGAGTTGAGTTTTCGTCCAAGGAGGTAAGACAAAGCTTGTCTTTAGGTGTTTTGTCGAGTTTCATAACATAAGCGTTATTCTTCAAAACACCTTTTCCTACAGTTATGTCATCCTTAAGTATTTTACTTTCATTTTCACTGAAAAGGACGTTATACTTTTTTCGGCATAATTGACTAATACTAAGCAGGTTAAATCATAAGTTATCTACATGAGCAACATCATCAATAGTGAGAGAGTCATCAGAAATCGTACCTTTTTCGATGATTTTACTTTTAAGCTTGCTACTGAATGTGACATTACCTCCGTTATACACTTGGTAGTCTGAGAAAAGGCTTTTGTTTCCCGTCATGTGCCTTGAGCACCCACTATCTTTGATCCATTCATCAGGTTCTAGTTCAACTTTTAAGCACACCTAAGTTCAAGAAAAACTCAAGCGTTTGGTCCCCAATATCTCATGGGTCCGTTTGGGTTAAACATAACATTATCATGATTCATGTATGGAAATGGTGGACAAATGTTCCATGGCATGAAGTTGGGACCTTGAAAGTTTCTAGACATGTTTTGGTTCCAATTTCTTTGATAATGATGTTGCGAGTTAAAGTTACTCTTTGGAAAAGGGTGTTTGGGAAAACTAGTTTTGGGTGCCTGTTGAACTGTTTTAACTCTATACTCATTTCTAACTTGACCTTTTCCTATAGACACTGATGGTTTTTGTTTATTATCAGTAGTACTAGTACTAGGTTTTTTAGTGACTCTAACGAATTCAGTACGGTCAGTTTTTAGAACCTTCTGTTCACAACCTGTACCGGCGGATCCTTTTGGCATAACTGGCGGATCCAAAACTTTGGATCCGTCGGATCCGTCAGCTTCTGACTTAGTTGGAACAGTTTCTTTTTCTTTCACTATTTGTTTCTCAAACTCACCTAAGCTTCCTAGTTTCATAAATCCTAGTCCGGTTTTATCATTAGGTAGTTTTTGTATCTTCATTATCTCATCTGCACAACTTATGTTTTTATCAAACTTTCTAAACTTAGAATTTTGTTTGATGAGTTCTTCCTGTGTTGACTTAAGTGTTTCTAGTTCTAACTTAAGCTCCTGACATGACACACATGTTTCTTTAACACTTTTACCTTTTTCAATTCTTATCTCCTTTTCTTTTAACCAATGAACTTCGTTTTCTACAAGTGTTGTTTGGGTTTTTAAGAATTTATTATTGTTTAGGATTTTAAGGGTAATTTCACACAGTTTGTTATATTATATTTCTAAAGATTCATCATCTATAGAGGAGTATGATGAGTCAGAATGTACCTCTTCTGTGTCGTGAGCCATGAGAGCAATTTCGTCGTTCTTAGGCTCATCATCATCTCCTTCACTGTCACTCCAAGCTCCACTGACAAAGGCTCTTTGAGATTTGTTCTTTGGAGGCTTTGGACATTCACCTATCAAGTGACTAGAGTCTCCACACCTATAATACTTCCTATCTATCTTTCCTTTTCTATCATCACGGTCTTTTCGAGAGGATTTCTTTTCTTCACGAGGTGGTCTAACGAACTTTCCTCGTCTCCTGAAGAATTTCTTGAAATCTCTTACCGCCATGGCATATTCTACATCTTCACTACTAGAACAAGACTCTTCATCACTTGACTCTACTCTAGATTTCAAGGCAATGGACTTCATTTTCTCCTTCTTGCCTTTAACAATTTATGAGTCTTTTTCCATCACAATTTCGTGAACTTTGAGGTTTCCTATGAGCTCATCCAGTGTCAAACTTGAAAGATCCTTAGATTCTTTAATAGCTGTCACCGTTGCTCTCCACTTCGGGTGGAGTGCTCTTAGTAATTTCCTGACAAAATTCTTGCTAGAAAAAGATTCATCAAGTGCTTTAAAAGATGTAATGATAGTATTAAACCACTACTAGAAAAAGGGCTATTCTTGACTCCAAATGCGCGTCAAGAAGAGGTCTTATGACGCGCAAATGCGAGTCAAGGATGGACCAGTCATAAAGCTTCATGACTCGCATTTGTGCGTCATCCCTCTATGACGCGCACTTATGACCCACGTTTTATGACTCTCCTTTTTGCGTGTCATAACCAAATTTTTTATTAAAAAAAAATTAATTTTTTCAGTTCCTAATTTTCTATTAAATGACAATTAAAAACCTGATAATACAAAATTAAAAACACAAATATCAAAATAACGCATTTCATATATATATATATAATATATATATATCATAGTAATTCACAAGTTAATTAACGACAAAAATTACATATCGATAGTAATTCACAAGTTAGTTTGACAGCTTCCACATCGACCACTGAGTATACAACAAGACTACCCGAGTCATCCGTGCAGCTCTCCTGAAGCAGTAGTTCGACATTTTGGGACGAGTTGCTAGCCACCTGTTCCCAAAATAACAAAAAAAGTAAATTATTTCTTCCGACTACCACGATATATAAGCTGAGACAGTCTGCAAAGGTACTAGTGCAGGGCAAAATGGAGGGTTTTCAAGGGCTGAAATGGTTACTAAAGAAAAATGCTAAAAATTAACAAAAATGTGGAATCAGTAAACAAGCAGCCCAAGTTTGAATGTCCCAAAGGTGAGCTTATGATAGCTTAAAATGGCTGAATTAAAATTCTACAAAGTACCCCTAAAATCTACAAAAACTGAAAACTTAGGTCTGCAAATTTAACTAAGGACTGATAAAGAGTGAACTTGGGAACTAGGCCTATGACAAGTCAATACAAACTGAAAAAGATATAATGAGGACCTAAAGCAGATACGATAAGCCAATTTTGATCCTAGATCAGCAGTGCACAATTAAGTTTCATCCCAAACGATAAGAGAATTTACATTCCACAGTATTAGGGTTCCAATTAAGTTTCATCCCAAACACATTACCACAAAAAAAAAATAGAAAACAATAGACGATAGGTTCAGAAGGTGAAGACTACACACACCTTCACCGAAGATGAAACACGAATACTACTACCATAACAAACTAAGCACGCTCACCACATTAACAATATAATAAGATCAGATGATTACCAATCTGTTAGCGGTTAAATCCCAAAGCTGCACATCAGAACTGTTTAAGCCAACTGAGATGTGACGACCATCGGGTGCCCATTTAACACTTGTAACAGGACCGCTTTCATCATCAACTGTCACGAGTTCTGATGTGTTACCATCGGTAGCATCCCATAGATACACTGTGTTTCCAAGAGCAATCGCGAGAACATTGCTGCTTCCCCAATCCAACAAATTCAAATAGTAATCGTCAACGAGATCAGGTGCATCCAATGTTCTTTCAGAAGTCTATATAAACCAAACACAAAAAACACATTTCAGTACTAAACTCAAAAATCTAAATGTAACAATAAATTTAGCTAAAATAGATGGATTATTACCTGAGGAATGTATCTACGGGCTTTGACTGTCTTCGGCTGATGGACCGGTGCAGCAAACAAGTCACTGGGAATCGCTTCCACAGGCGTCGGAGGCTTGTTCCGGGACGGTAACGATGGGGCTTCTTCACTCCTCCGGTAGTAGGAGCTGACTTCCTTGCAGCCTGATACCAAAACATCAAAATTAACACTACCATAAAATTAACAATATCAAAAGCATCAAAATCAAGTCAGCTCATATCTCAAAATATTCATATCATATCTCAAAATATTCATATCATATCTCCAAAAAAAAAAGCAAACGACCATGTAACATATTCATATCTCAAAATACAATATCTGCAAAGAGTATAGAAAGAGAACCTATTTGCTTGCTCACTTCAATAAGTTGCTCACCTGAATCTTTATAATTACGAATGGCTATTTGATTCTCTGCCATAACAAATGCCAGAATACTATACATATCGGATATTTTGAAACAAAGGACTGAGCAAAATGTTTCACCAAGAACATTTAACAATTATATTCATTCAGGCCTTTTATCAAACAGTTTGTGTGCGGTCTTTACATCAACCAAAATTCAGCAATTTTTAATATATTTATCCAACTAATTCAGTCAAACACAATCTTCAATCAGTAAACAAACCAAATTGATTAAATCCTAACGAACTTTCAGCTCAAATCAACAATCACTTTCAACAAAAACTCATCCGAATTGATTAACCAGCAAATCGAATCATTTCATCGCTAAATCAACAATTAAGCAGTGGTGCTTGTGTAATTTAAGCATAGAAGCATGAAGAAGCAAATTCTAATTTAACGAATTTATACAAAACTCACAGCTTAGGTTTAAAGATATTACCGATTTTGACGAAAAATTAGCAAACTATAAAAATCACACTCAAGTGTGACTGTAATCTTCACTTCCTGCCACTCATCAATTCTGAATCAACATAACTCTTTGAAAGCTTCGAAAAACAGTAACAATGGAGGAATAGATGGCCGGCGGTTTCTAGCTTGAGACGAAGATAGATCGAGTGAACAGAGATGGGATGATTAGATATATAAAGTTTTTGGATTGGATTGAGACGAAGAGAGCTAAGTTTTCCGCCATTGATTTTGTTAAGCGTGTGTATGTGTGAAAATGGTGTGGTAAATGGTCTTGACAAATAAAAGGGGATTTGAAAGTTTTCAAGCTTTTGTCAGCGGGAAACAAATAAAAGGGGATTTGAAAGTTTTCAAGCTTTTGTGGTCCGTGTTTTTTAAAAAATTTGAGATATGACACGAATTTTATGACACACAAAAATGCCTGTCGTCTAGCCTTCAGATTTTACAATTTATGACAGTTTTTTTATGACTTACAATTTTGCGTGTCATTATATTGTGTGTGTCATAAAAAGCATGTCATTAAAGACCCTTTTTCTAGTAGTGAACCTAGAAAAAACACTATCAATGGTCTCATCTTCAGAGATAACAAATTGTTCATATTGTTGAACAAGAATATCAATTTTGTTATCTTTGACTTGTTAGTTCCCTTGATGAGTGATGATTAGTGATTGCCAAATATCTTTAGCCGTTTTACACATAAAAACTCTTTCATATTCCTTTTTAGGTAAGGCATTGTAAAGCATCATTTTGGTTTCATTATTTTTGGCAATCAACCTCTTTTGTTCATCACTATGACGAATAAAAGAGTTACCTATATCCCGACCACCTGAAATGTCACTACTTATGGGTTTGTAATCACCCTCTACAATAATATACCACAGATCAATGTCCTTTGACTTCACATATGTCTCAAATCGATTTTTCCAATATATGAAACAATTTGGTTCAAATAGTGGTGGTCTTTGCATAGATTGCCCTTCTTTAAAGTTTTCAAAATCCATTGATCGTTTCAAGTTTTTAAAATACAATATATTTTGAAAATCTTGAGTAACACCGCTCTGGTACCAATTATGGAAAACTAGAAGGGGTTGAATAGTTTTACCGTTTAAAATTAATTCGCTTTGTTACTTATCGTGATTTCAAAGTAAAGTAAACAATCAAG
This sequence comes from Artemisia tridentata subsp. tridentata, assembly GCA_021014915.2. Classification (NCBI taxonomy): domain Eukaryota; kingdom Viridiplantae; phylum Streptophyta; class Magnoliopsida; order Asterales; family Asteraceae; genus Artemisia; species Artemisia tridentata. Next base: position 221,081,221 of record CP139509.1, read on the forward strand.
CACAAAAAAATTGATATAAGTAAATAAGTAAAGAGAGGAAAGATCAAACCACACCACACAGTCATTTATAGTGGTTCGGCTACAAGGACTCTCTTCCTTGCCCTACTCTACTCCTCGAGCCTCTAACTCGAGAGTTTATCTTCACTAAGAAACAAGCTCCCTTCTAGGCGGAGAAAACCTTTACACGTCGCTTAATCTTTTTCCGGTACTAAGCTAAACATCGAGTTCTTTACAAGGGTACAACCACTCCCGTTTGGTTCTTTACAAGGGTACAACCACTCCCGTTCACTCTATGTGTTTTGAGGACTAAAACACTAACCGGACTCTACTGTATGAATGATACTAACTATGATGTGTGACTAATACAAGAACACACAGACTCTATGTTAGAAGGAAGATAACAGACTGTTACTCCTTATATGCTGAGACCTTCTTTGCTACAAAAGGAAAGATCTATAAAATGTTAGTAAGCTAAGGGTTAGTGATATGCAAATGAATGAGTATGTATTTTAAGCTGTATGAGTGATGAAATGGCCAAATGATCAGCTTGCTATTTATAGGCAAAGCTGATCAACAGGCGGCGGATCCCTAAATATGGATCCGTCCGTGTATCCAATTGGATCCGTCGTTTCAGGCCAGCTAAGAGATCTTCAAATCTTTCCAAATCTTGCCATATCTTTCCATATCTTCAAATGTCAACTCTTTGGCTTGAAGATCTAAACAAAATATCACAAAATCTTACCAAGATTGTGTACATGATGCATGCCATGATGTCATCCTAATATTTAACTAATAAAGTTTCCATTTTAAGAAATAAACATGTAAACTTGTATATGTTATTCCTAGTGAACTTTGTAATGTAAAATGTGTTTGTAAAATGCTTATCACTATAAATGTAAAAGACTTAATCTTATTTATGCTTTGCTTAAAGATAAACTTTGTAATTGTCATTAACAAAACTAAGCAAAGATCGTAAAATATAAATAACATTTTTAGGACGATATTTGTATTAACAGGAAGAATTCAGAGCAGTAAGAAGGTCCTGCTAGTACTTTAATTCATAGGAAAACTCGTTTACTTGTATTAGCAATCTGTTAATGGTTGAGTTAGTGTCTTTTTCACTATTTGATCGGACTTAATTGTTTCCAGCTGTTATAAAGAGTATTTGATGTTTATTTGGTATCTTTATGCATGTGCTTTGATTACATATTAGGATTCATCGCGCCTTAATAACGTAGGCTCGCGCAATTACTTCATTAACATCATTTGCATAGTTAATGTAAGCCTGTAAAAGGGATAAATAAGACATAAACTTAGTAATCATTAAATGTTTACACGCCTGTAACTAAGACACCACTGAGAGAGAATAGATTTTAGCACTCATCTTATACAGCTAAGCAATTAAATGTGTGACAAGTTTTCCTACTATCGGCTTGACCTCTTATATGTGCCTGTTTTCTATCTGTGTACGTGTTTGCCATTCGCTTATTCAATTTTCTTGTTTTATTTACTGTTTACTTAATCTTCACAATCATGCTAGTCTCTCAGGCTGAAAAACCCCCTTGCGTTAGATTAGAGCATTAGAACTAACTTAGGATTAAAATACTGATAGATATCTAGGTGTTAACGTTCTACTCTTAGTGTTCGACACTCTACTTACCAACTAGCTACATTGATCGGGTATACTGCTTGTTAGTGTGTGTTATAGGATAAGTCGGCTAAATATAAATTTAAAACTTGATAATATAATATATTCTACGAAGATATACGCACGCATCAAGTTTTTGGCGCCGCTGCCGGGGAGTGAATTGTTTAATACTAAAATATATGTTAATGTTTTAATTTAGAATTAATTTACCAAGTTTTTAATTTTAATTTTTAATTTACTAATTTTTTTGTGTATTTGTGTTATTTGCATTCATTGTATTTTTCTGCATATTTTTTGTTTTCTTGTTTATTTGTTTTATGTAATATTTGTTTGATTTTCGTTTTTTCTGTTTTTCTGCATTGTTACTATCTACTGTATTTTGCTAAACTAAATGATACGGCGCATCTATTTATTCAGATATGGCGTATCGCGTTTTTATTTTATATACAGCGTATCTTATTTAATTAATTCGATTACGACATATTTATCCCTCTAAATACGGCGTAATTTGTTTTTAATCGGAAATTTTTTCAAAACCCTAAACGCCATATGGAGCATGAGAATTTCTCATACGACGTATTTGTTTATTTATTAAAAACATATTCGAATTCTTTAAATAAACGAGAACACGGCGTATCGGTTTTTATCGATACGGCGCATTAATATCAAAAGGCTTGTATTTTGAAATGTAACAGACGTACATCGTATAAGCATATGCATATACGGTGTATTTATTTTTATATATAAGTGTATTTGAAAATTAATACGTACAACGCATTGATCTCAATCAATACGGCGTATAATTTTTCTAAAATAAGAGTCTGAGTGTATTTGAAAATTAGTTGATTGTGAACTTATGATGAAATTAGAAGATTTTTGGTGGAACAAGAGAAATGAGGAAACGTCGCACAATAACATTTGGAACAACTATTGGCCTCAAAGTAACAGGGCATGGCGTGATAGCAATGTTCCATTGTTAAAGGACAAATGTGAACTACGTGATAAAAGACCAAGATGGCTAGAGCTTGCTAAGCTAATTGACAAAAAAGACAACGAATGGAAGAATGATCTTTTCAAGGAGTTAGACATGAATGGGTCTTTTGACATTGATGAGTTGAGGAATGAAGTCCAATTCCGCGAGGTACTAAGAAGCTTAATAATGAAATACTGCAAGGGATGGGAAAATAAAAAAAATGTTCAGAGGAAGATGCTTAATCGCATCAAGGAAAAAATTAACGAAGGTTGCGAATCAAGTTCCAGTGACGACACATGGTATAAGGAAGAATTTGAAGATGAAGAACGATTAAGATGTAAGCATGAGGGGACTAGTTATGAGCCTCATATGATGAAAGTAGAGACCTATGTCCTGAAAAGATATGAAGTTTATGATGATAGATGCCATGTTCGAATGAAGCGCATTAATATTGAAGATGTACCAATAAGTGGAAAGAATATCTGGTTATTTAAAGACGGGATTATGAAAGAGATGGATATGGAAGATCTCGTGCAAACAAAGTAGAAGATGAAGATGAGTCTAACTTGAAGACTCTGGAATAAAGAAAAGTGCTCACCAGGAGACAACCCGGATTTATCCTTACTGTTTTTCTGTTATCGAGTCTGTCAAACCTGCACATCGATGCGGCGCATCCCTTCCCATGGATGTGGCGTATCGACTGCACATGTCATATCTATCCTTTATTTTTCTGCATTTTGAACATTCTGTCAGTTGATTCAATGCGGTGCATCTATGTTTAAGGATGCGTCGTATCAAGTTTCTGACTCGTACTTTATTCCATGCTCGATACGGCGTATCCCTTACAATGGATACGGCGTATCGACTGACCTGATGAAATTTCCAGTTTTTATTTTTAATTTTTAGGTTTATTTTTTACTAACCATCGATTAACAAGATATGCACTAGCTGTGATTTTCAAATTAACACAGGTTGTTTACGAAGAAGTGGTGGTTTACATACGTTCTGGATTTTGTGTGTGTTATGAGCCATTCATGGAGGCTTGAACGGCATTCCACGCAGAAAATAAAAAGTTGCTCACAAACGCATAATGGAGGATCATACCAAGCAAATCTCATGGGAGTTTTCTGTTCTAATTCTTTATATTTCCTGTTTTTAATTTCTATTTTAAACAACGAGGACGTTGTTTATCTTAAGTGGCGGGATGGAAAATTAGAACGTTACTTGTCCTTATTTTTCAAAAAATTGCTTAATATGTGCTTAATATGCTTAAATGTAAATTTTTTCTAGCATGTTTTTGTTAAATCAAAGTTGCATGACCGCACACATAACCCTTATTTCCAAATTGTGAGAATTTAGCCTTATCCGTTTCCCAATATTTTTCCCAAATTCCACAAAAATATGAGTGTGCCGGTGACTTGTAGTAAACTTTAGAACTTGGCTTGTATACTATTCGAGACCACCATAATGAGTATTATTGATATAATTGGAGTGACTTATCTAATTAGGTAAATTTCAAAGATTACACCCAAATAGCCTTTATATGTTATTTGTTATTAACTAACTACATTGGTTAGTTAACCCCATGTTAAACCCTTTTTTACTCTCATTTTTAGAGTAAGATACCACTAGAAAAACCCTCAGAGCCATTTCTTTCATTTCTTACACCAATTTAAAATGTTTCGTTACACCTTTACGCCTTAGCCTATCCTGTAGATTAAAGTCCGTGGTTAGTCGCTTTTGGTAAAAGCGTGTATTCCCTGCGTTTCCTGTGTTCGTGTGCGTAATTATTATCTTTGGTTATGTCGGGAATTGCACACGCAATGGAGTGAAAGTAGATATTGTATTTTTGATTTTTTTTTTGTTTACTACTTTCACTATTACCTTTATGTCTAAAGTTATTAAAAGTATGGAGAAAATTTATCCAGATTGATTGTGATAGTGATGTGGTGAAATTTTACACCATTTAGTATCTTAAAAAAAATGGAAAGAGAAAGAAGAAGTTGGTAAGTTTTAGAAACAAACAATGTAAAGTTATGTACCAGTAGAGATATCGCAACTAGTTGTTGTATTATATTTATGGATTGTAAGGGAGTTGGCCGTTATGGGAACGCCAACTAAGGTTTATTCTCTGAATGAGATATTATCGAGTTTAATTCATGTCTACCTACTAAAGCGTGAGTTTCCATGTTAAAGCGTGAGTTAGTTTATGATTTGTGTCTTATTCATGGGATGGTTGGGAAGTGATTAACCACGCTTGCTAGGACTTAATCTATTTGTTTTGCTTATTTTATTTAACACCAATTATTTTCCAATTGTTATCCTTACCCTTTTACCAAGTTACTAAATTCGTTGATAGCTTTCGAGCATCCAAATATGGTAACGGCTAAGTGAGAATGTCAAAAGCATGAATAAGGTAGTGACCATCCGAGTTTTAGACTAATCGAATAACGCGCCAGCGATCTGGAGTGTGTCTTGGTGATGATCCGTTATGAAAATAATGCGCCAGCGAATCGGGATACACACTAGTGACCATCCGTTGTTTGAGGAATAGAGGACTCGCACTAGCGAGCTACTAAGTTTGTGCGGGAGATATTTAAACAAAGCTAAATTTAACCCTTAAGCCTTGTCATAACCCAATTTACCGCTTTAGACTTGTCACTCCTTAGCTTTAGTGGTGGAGATGTGTATCCTTGCCAAGCTTATGATAGAATATTCGTCACGACCAAGCAATTGAGTGAATTACTTAAATGTTACCACATAGATTAGTTGAGTGATTTGAGTGATTTCATTTTCCTACTTCGTGAGGTGTTTTGTTGTGCAATTATGATTAAAACAAATAAGTGCTTAAAACTATAAAAATAAATCCTAAGCTGTATTTAGGATACATTTTCATAAGTTTAGATCTAAGGTTTACTTGAGGACAAGTAAAGTTCAAGTGGGGGGATATTTGATGATATCAAATACGTACATTTTATTGGCATCATTTATCCTATGTTATTCGCTTGTTTTATGTTATTTTATATGAGAATCGATACTTAATCGCTTACTTTTGTAATTCTCAGTTATAAACAAGCATTTGGTGAAAGTTAGCTATTTTGAACGTAAAATGGAGCAAAATGGATCAAGTTGGAAAAGTCTACTGAACTGAAGGATGATACGCCGTATCATTCTAGACAGATATGCCGTACATAAAGACTTAGACGATTATAAAGACCATTGCCTGACTTTGAAGCATACGCCGTATGAATTTATCTCATACGTCGTATATGAAACCTTGGTCAACAAGAAGATTCGACTTGTTTTACTCCAGATACGCCGCATGACATTCCAGATATGCGGCGCATCAATCTCAATACTTCACCAAGTTAATCCAAGATACTGAAGTACATGCGCCGCATAATGACTGAAGGTACGTCGTATCTTATGGCGGTTTACGAATATTCCTGAATATTATAATCTTGGACCCCACGCGATGTTACCTAGATGCGCCGTATCAACTTAGCTGATACGCCGTATCAACCCTGCTGAAAGAAAGTATATATACCCCATTCCACAGCCACATTCGGTGACACAAAAAACCCTAAGGAGAAGAATACAGACGAATTGGCAGCACAAGACACAACCTAAAGGAAGAATTCAGAGTAGTAAGAAGGTCCTGCTAGTACTTTAATTCATAGGAAAACTCGCTTACTTGTATTACCAATCTGTTAATGGTTGAGTTAGTGTCTTTTTCACTATTTTGTAAAACCCAGAATTTTTGAACACGTAAAATACCCAGAATACCCTTTGATCTCAAATTTATAAAAGACGTTTAACACATTTAAGACATTTTATCCCGAATATAACCTAAGCATTTAACCGTTAATAATTGAACGAATAAAAGTGACACGATAATAAGATTTATTATAAAACGAATATTACAAAATTAAATATCATCACACGCCAAATAATACCCTAACCGAATTTTTCATTCTTTTGAACAATTGTGTGACATTTATTTAAATGTATTAACCTTAAATTGGTTCCCAATCAATCCCATAAAATTAGCAAACCTTCCAAATTTGAATAAAACCTTCACACGGTTGTTATAACCGAATCATGCGATTACATCCCATAAATTTAGTGATTTTCCTTTTTGGAAAACCCTCACACACGGTTTTTATTTTCTAAACCAAGATTGGCACATACATTTTTATACATATATCATACTAATCCTCTAAACTAAAACCCTAAACACACCTATACAATAGGCGGCTACTATTTCTTTTTCTCCATACTGTTCGATTCAAAAGGCAGAGAAAAGAGACTCTTTTGTGCTTGCTACTTAGTGGTCTAGGCGAAGGTTTGTAGCAGATTCAAGTGGTAGCATTCGGTTCTCTTTTTCTTTCGAAAATAAGGTGATTATAGAAAGGAGATTGACTATGTGTGGTAGTAGTGTTCGAGGGTTTTGAGCTGTGATTTGAAGCGAGTCTTGTTCTAATCCTTTGTTCTTTATCTTCATCTTAGGTCGACACAAAGAGGTATCACCCGTTAACCCTATTTCCTTTCGACATGAACACATGAAACGTAAAAAAAAAAAAAAAAAAAAAAAAAAAAAAAAAAAATCTGTAACCTAAAAACAAGTTCTAATCGATCAGAAACCTATACTAAAAGGAGGATTATGAGAGCATAAAATGATAAGATATATAGATCGAGATATAGTAATGTGAAACTCTTTCAAATCAGACTTCTTACATGAATATTAAACCTGAATATGCGATCTGAAACCTTGGTATATATGGCATGATATAATGAATGCGGTTACATGAAATAATAGAACCTATGCTTGTGTCGAATAGAGTGTAATATGAACTTTGAAAATCAGTTTTCTTTCTGTATGAACTGTGGATCTATAAATACATAGACACCTAGGTAATATGTGTGTACATGGCTGTCATTAAGTCGGGTACATGGGGTTTTATGGATAAGTTTTAGGTCTTTATATGCGCATGAGATAACAAAGTAAAAATGCCTCATATATATATGTTTTTTTGTCATGGTTGGGTGTGTAATGGGTCGCTAAGTTTGCTGCTGTGTGTGTGTCATATGGACTGAAAATGAGTGTGTCGTGTGGTGGTAATTTGTGTGTCAAACTAAGGCTGTTTGGACTGTGTTTTCATGAGTCAAAAAGGGATTAACATAAGTCGTTTACACATATTAAAACCTGGTCGTGTATGTTTGAACTTGGGCTTGTTTGGTTGTAAATAGTGTGTTGTATTGGCTGGAAACAAGGGGTCTTGTGTAGGTAAACAATGTCGAGTCGAGGTTGTTATACAAAGGTCGAATATGGGTAAAGTTTGAGTCGGAAAAAGGGTCGTTGGTTGTTACTGTTTTGGGTTCAAAAATGGGGTGCTTTGTGGGTTTTTTAGTCTCACAAAAATGGTCAACGAGAAGTGTAAAATAGCCGGGTTTTGGTACGGGTTGAAATGGAAGAGTTAGTGTCTCGTAGGTATTGTCTAAGTATTGGTCACATATTTTTATAAATTGCATTTTTAGACCCTAAACTTTGCTAAAATGACACTTTAAACCCTAAACTATTATAAGTCGTCATATTTAACCCTAAACTATAATGTTGATTATATTAAGTCTTAAAGTTTATTAATTATCATTTATAACCTAAAAGTCACTAAATTGGGAAGTCGTGTTAAAACTTACTTAATCTGGAAAAATACTAATTTTGGAAACCTGCTAAAAATAGAAAGTTACTAAAAATGGAAAGCTGACTAAAACGAGTAATCTGACTTAAAATAAGTTATTAATAAGACAATCATGAATTCGTGTAGATTCGCTGAAGATGGAGTTTGCTTCCGATCTTTATGTTTCTAGTTGTGTTTTCACTTGCGGTCCAAGGTACAGATATTCTGTCTTACTTTGAGACACTTATGTTATCGTACAGATATTATTTCCCTTTTCAGTAGAGATATTTCTTATGATCCTTTGCCTGATATGATTCCCTTTATTGATTCTTGACTTTCATTGCATGATTGTCATTCCTATATGATCCTTTCTGACATTTATTATACATGTCTCTGCCATGATATGCTTATGTTTTGCCATGCTTAATTGAGTCACTATCTTGTTTCTCTTACCATGCTATGTCTATATTGTTGTATGCTATGATAGATCTGTGCCTGAGCTAACCTAGTTGTGGAGGTACCATGACCATGTCTTTGATGGCACCCTAGGCATGACACTCCCGTACAGGTGTGATAGATCTACGGCGTTCCCCCTTATGTTTATGTATTATATTGTGATCACTATTGGCCATTAATGCGTGTGTGTGCTTAGTCTAGTACTGACATACATACTTATGTTAGGGAGCGTATGGATGCATCCTAGGTTTTATGTTTATATGATTATGGTGACCAGGCGGTGTGTGCCTTACACTCCTTCTCACAATTTTAGTACTTAGAGGTCTCCCCTCTTCGTGCACTTTTAAGATATTATATGATTTGACGGATTATGATATGTAGTTCTTATGGCACATCCTTATATGAACTTTTCCTTTATTTCATTATTCTCTTGATTCATTTCTTATTCAGTTCTCATGCATTCTTGATTCTTAGTTCTCTTTAAAATTTGTATGACTTTCATGATTATACTTTTCGTTTTGTATTCTTATTCCTTCGTTGCTTATGCTTATTTTACCATTATGTTATGTTATATATATATCTGTCCACTGGGCTTTTTAAGCTCAGCCGCATTTCTTTTCCTGCGGCAGGTTTTAGTTAGAAGCTGGGTTATGAGTGGAGAGTACTTTGGACTTAGAAGACTATACCTTGATAGCTATTCTGGATTAGAGAGGACTAGAAGTGATTATATTTTTAGACTTAATATTTATTGTAATTCTCATTTGTAACCTTATATTTCAGATTTTCACTTTGTAACCTTTGAAATTCTTTTGTATTATTTAAGTCATATGCTTGTGTTTGCTTTGATATGTCACCATAACGTAATACTTCTACCCTTATCGGGTTGGGGTGTTACATATTTGATCGGACTTAATTGTTTCCAGCTGTTATAAAGAGTATTTGATGTTATTTGGTTTCTTTATGCAAGTGCTTTGATTACATATTAGGATTTATCGCGCCTTGTCAACGTAGGCTTGCGCAATTATTTCATTAACATCATTTGCATAGTTAATGTAAGCCTGTAAAAGGGATAAATAATACATAAACCTAGTAATCATTAAGTGTTTACACGCCTATAACTAATACTCCACTGAGAGAGAATAGATTTTAGCACTCATCTTATACAGCTAAGCAATTAAACGTGCGACAAGTTTTCCTACTATCGGCTTCACCTCTTATCTGTGTCTGTTTTCTATCTGTGTACGTGTTTTCCATTCACTTATTCACTTTTATTGTTTTATTTACTGTTTACTTAATCTACACAATTGTGTCAGTCTCTCAGGCTGAAAAACCCCTTTGCGTTAGATTAGAGCATTAGAACTAACTTAGGATTAAAATACTGATAGATATCTAGGTGTTAACGTTCCACTTTTAGTGTTCGACACTCTACTTACCAACTAGCTACATTGATCGGGTACACTGCTCGTTAGTGTGTGTTATAGGATAAGTCGGCTAAATATAAATTTAAAACTTGATAATATAATCTATTCTACGACGATATACGCACGCATCAGTGGCATTGCTGGACACAACCGAAAAACATGTCTTGGGCATGGTGGAACTCAAAGTAGTCAAACTTTCCCTAAACAAAAATGTTCAAGTGATAAGGGAAAAGGTAAACAAATGCCTGAAAAGGTTGTAGCAAAGAAGACACATTCTAAAGGTAACAAAGTTGCAGCAGATAAACAAGCTGAAGGTACAGCTGTTGTTGAAAGTCAAGATGATGCAATTCAAGGAAGTTGTGTTCAATCTGAAATTCAAAGATCAAGCTACTGAAGATCCCAGCATACATGATCAATCCCATTCTCAATCCCAGCAACCTGGTGAATCACAGTCTCAATCGTAGGTCCATTCAAGTGGTGTACAAGCAGTTTCTGATTTATCCCAGCCTACTGCACGAAGAATGACTAGGCAGCAGGCTGCACTGGTAAGAATGATGGCCTCAGCATAGGACAATTCTTTTATGTTACTGAAGAAGACAATGTTTCATCTAGTATATTTGCTATGGACAAGTTATGTACTCTAAAAACATATGTGTGTGTCTAACTCTAATTATCATGCTTTGAAAAGTATGAAATTTTATGCATTTGAAATTATATCCATTTGCATTATCTATGGAACCATGCTATGTGTTGATATAAATAATGCCTAAACACGTTATTAATATTTTTCGATATCTCGACGTTTTGATAATCACAAAATGTAAAATCATTAATCGGAAAATTATGACGTAAACAAGTATTTAGTTGTAAATATCTATTTCTACAACTCAAATCACTTAAGGTATGAATGAACTAATGCTTAATGCATTATATGATCAAAGGAACATTTTCTTAATTACTAGATTTTTTATAAAACATCAAAAACATTTTATATATTTTTGAAAAACATTTTTGGTATTAAATAAAAATGTTTAATCTTTTACAAAAATATGAATTCAAATTTTTAACCCAAATCAGTTAAAATGTTCCAGAAAAACCTTCCCCACAAAAGGACAAAATTGGCCAACGTTCAGTAGGGGCGGCCCCCTTAATTTTGCTAGGCGGCCCCCTTAATAATTAAGGGGACCGCCCCCTATTTAAGGGGACCGCCCCCGCTCCAGTAGGCCTCCAGCTGTCCAGTTTTTTCTCCTATAAATACCAGCCTTCTCCTGGATTTTTACTTACCTTTTGCACCCCAAAACTTTCTGTTTTAAATCTTGTAAATACTTTCTAAAATCCTTTGATCATATAATCTTAAGCTTTGGTTTCCAAGTGATCCAAGCTTCCTTCTTTCAAGTGCAAAAGAAGAATACTTCTATCAATCAAGATTAGAAGTATTACAACTTAGTATCATCTTGTTACTTAAGTTGTTAGTTTAACAAAGTTTGTAAATCATTCATTCATTTGTGTAAGGTGTGTATAGTAGACTAGTGTTGTATGTAAGTAGTGAAGAAGTTGTATAAGTAGTTGTGGTATAGAAGTTGTGAAGACATAGTGTAGAAGTTGTGAAGCCGCGGAGTAGAAGTCGTGAACCCGTTGTGTAGAAGTTGTGAAGCCGTAGCTTTGAAGTCGTGAAGTCCTAGTGTTGAAGTTGTGAAGCCGTAGCTTTGAAGTCGTGAAGTCCTAGTGTTGAAGTCGTGAAGCCGTAGCATAGAGGTTGTGTAGCGGTCGTGTTGAAGTCGTGAAGTCTTAGTCGTGAAGACATAGTGTTGAAGTCGTGAAGCCGTAGCATAGAGGTTGTGTAGCGGTCGTGTTGAAGTCGTGAAGCAGTCGTGAAGCCGTTGTGAAGTAGTCGTGAATAAGTCGTGAAGAAGTTGTGTTGTGAAGTTGTGAGATTGGTTCTAGCTACGATTAGAACTCGACATTTAGCTTTGTGTCGTTAAGCCGGTGTAAGCCAAAGTCGTGTAAGGTTTTCTCCGCCATAAGGGAGCTTATTGAAGTTGTGAAGAAAACTCTCGAGCTTGGTGCTCGGGGAGTGGAGTAGGGCAAGGAAGGTGTCCTTGTAGCCGAACCACTATAAATCTCTCGTGTCTCGTTTAGATCTTTCCATACCTTATTTACTTCTTTACTTATATCGTCATTACATTCATACACATAGGATTATATAACTGCTAGTATTTATTAGAGATCGACTTCACATAAAGATCAATTTGAAAATCCATTCAAGAAACCAAAACATTTACAATCAATTTAAAAGAATACATATATAACTAATAATAAGATTTAAGTCTTAACAAACTTGAATCAAAGTTTTTAAAAGTAAACCAAATTTTTATAATAAATTAAAAAGACGTAAAACTATTCAACCCCCCTTCTAGTTTTCCACAATTGGTATCAGGAGCCACGTCAATCAAGATCTTTAAAATATACTGTATTTTAAAACTTGAAACGATCTATGGAATCCGAAAAATATTTAGAAGGGGAATTTTTGCAAACACCACCGCTATTTGAAAACTATACTTTTCTTGAATGGAAAAATAAATTTGAAAATTATGTGAAATCAATTGATCTGGATCTTTGGCATGTCATTTCGATTGGTGATTTTCAACCAACAAAAACAAATTTTGAAACTCAAAATGATTATTTAAAAATAAAGAATAACAAAAATAATGAAGCTAAAATAATTATTTACAAAACCTTGCCGAAAGTTGAATATGAAAGAATGTCTTTCTGTAAAACGGCAAATGATATTTGGAAAAATCTCTTAAACTTTCATCAAGAAAAATGTCAAGCCAAAGATGAGGATTTTGATCTTGTACATGAATTAGTCATTTTAGAAAATTTAATAGATAAACATTTAGATACAATAGATACATGTGCTACTAGATCAAATGTTGTTAATGAAGGTATTAACGACGAAGACTACATGAATCAACTCCAAAGTGAACTCAACCCAACATCATGGAGTGACACAGACGAAGGAAAAGATCACCATCCGGTATGTGACGAATGCAAACTAGATAAAACTCCAAATAAGGTACAATACGAAACCGAACATTTTTGTTATGATCCATTCATTTTAGAATTTTCAAAACTAGAAAATGATTTTAAATATTTTTGCAACATAGATCTAAAAACTATTTCTAAACATAAATTATCAAAATCTTTTGAAAGTAATTTTGAAAAAGAAATAATTTTAGAAGATAAAATGTCTAGACTTGAAAGTAATATTGAAATTGATCTAGAATGCAAAATATGTCAAGATTATAAATTTGAAATTAAAAGATTAAATGAAAGAGCAAAAATATTAGCTAAATTTGAAGAAAGCTCCAAATCTCTTAAACTCTTACTAAGTTGTCAAAAGCCATTCAATGATAAAACCGATTTAGGATTTAATTCGGATAACTCTTCAACAAGTAAATCAAAACAAATTATAATTAAAAAACCTAGTAGCGAAATTTAGATATAAGGCTATTTACTGTGATTATAATTTATAAGTCAAGAAATCCATTGTTTGTTCTTCAAAACAAACTGTCAAGGAATTCTTGTACTTCTTGGTGACATCTTCTCCACGTGCATATAAATGCAATGGATGTCCCCAACTAACCATCTCGGACCCATGAGAATCTGGGTACCAAGCTGTTTTATTTGATTAGGTAATGAACGCAAAATGGAATGAAACTCAAATCTTGCGTTAACCTACTCTTATTCAAAACACGCGCATGAAGACTTATTTATCTACAAAAATGAGGATGGAACGAAGTGATACTCATCTATTATTTACTACCTCATATCATGAAAAAATACTAGACCTGAGATAAGTCTTCTTTTTAAACTTTCCTGAGTAGTTACTTCTTGCATATAGTTATGATAATCACTGCCTTTAGATATGCTTAGTTTGATAGGTTGCTTTGCTCTCACACTACTAGTTAGATTACTTGTTAGTAAACTAGAAAACCTTTAGTTAACCCTCCTAAGCATTAAATAAAGTGTTCTCTATTGAACATATAAAATTTAGTCATCACTTTCATTTAAATCGCTTTATTTGTTGAAAGAGATAGCATGAGACAATAGCCTTAATCAATCAAGCATGAGATTTTTTTATTTTTTTTTTAAATGAAAATCTTCATATTTTGGAAAATGATTTTTCAAAAAGATTATGTCACTTCACTATTAAACATGTTTTTATCATAACTAAAAAGTGTAACAACTTCTTTTTTATTTCCTTATAAAAACACTTTGAAACAAATTCAAATCTACCTTGGTGAAATAATTTTCATACTCAAATAAAACCAACTTTCAAACATTGTTGAATAATGCCCAAAAACACTTACTCAAAACATGCTTGATCCAAGTCTAGAAATCCATGCTATCACAAATTTCCCATCACATAGACACTTATTAGGATTAATTAACTTGCAAATTAATCGTCATAATAATGGTAGTATGAATTACTTGGTAATTATATGTTGTTTTCTTGTTCATATATACATATATGCTTCTTGGTAAATGAGTAGGTTGCATGATAATTAAAATTGCTTAATTGAATGTGCTTAGCATACATAAGTTATTAAACTTGAAATTGCCTCAAAAAGAAGTTGGACTTGCTTGAAGCTAAACTCAAAAACACAACCTTTTCTACAAATTTCTGCCAAAAACCCATTTTCAGAAATCTGGAAGTCAGCAGATGGGCGGCCCCCTTAATTATTAAGGGGACCGGCCCCTATTTAAGGGGACCGGCCATCTGGAGATCCGGCTTACTGTTTCCTTTTTCAATTTCCAACCCATTTTATTCCATACTTCCCAAAATTCACAAACACATTTTGTCATAAACCACCCACCAAAATTTACCTTCCTAAACCACATCATTCCTTCACTATAAATGCACATCCTCATCATAAATGCCCATTCACATCATCCACTCAAACATGTCTTCCTCCAACTACCCAAAATCAAAACCCTCAAGAGTTGCCAAAATCTCGGTGAGACCAATTTGGAGACGAAAACTTGACACATGCCATAACTCCAACTCCACATGTGATGTTGCTCAAAGTCAACCTAAGCCTAAACCTCATACTCTCACTCCCACAAATACACCCTTATCACACCCATGTGAAGAACAAGAACAATCCCAAAACAATAACCCAAATCTCATTCACATCACCCCACATCTCCCTCAATCCATCAATGTACCATCATCACCCACTCATAACTACCCAAGCTCACAAGTGTCTCCACCACTCCCTACCATCAACCATACTCCACCATCATCACCCACCAACGAACACTTGAAGTTCGTTGACGAACTCAAAGAAGCCCATGAGCTAAATGCTCTTCTTGCCCTACATCTTGCTCAAAGCAATCTTGACCAACCTTCATCGAGTTCTCCACCATCACCACACAACAAGAGTCACATTGAGAAACATGTCAACAATTGTCCTTGTTGCATCTTTCTCCAACAACAAACCATTGCTCTAAATGAGCACTTCACATGGATTGAGTATCTTCTCACAAGACCTCATCCAACATCCACTCTTGAGCAACATCAAAACCTTCACCCATCATGGTCCGCTCCAAACTCACCACCTCCAAACTCTACACCATCACCATCTCCAACCTCCACACACCCAAACATATACCTTCACTAATCCCATTTACTCATCCTCTCACTTGTTTTCATTTCAAAAACCACCTCCATCATCAAGCAAGTCAAATGGATTTCTTAGGCAAATTAGAATTCTCTAACAAATGTATGCTTTAAGCACTATGTATGTTGTAACAATGATTATGTTTGTCACATAATCATTTTAAATTAATGAATGTTTGTTTCTTTCTTTCCTATATATGGTTGCTATGAATGTGTTGTTTCTTTTCTTGTTTAATTAAGATATATGCTTATGACATGCTTTCAATATGATCTTAGTAGTTTACATATAACCTTTATTCTTTTTAATATGTTCTTGTTATTATTTAATCATTCTTAATATACATGATCCAAATGGAACTTGCTGCAAAAACACCCTAAAAATGACCTTTTTCTGGAAATTTTTCAAATTTGGTCACCTGGGAAATCACCAGATGGGCGGCCTCCTTAATTCCTTAGGCGGTCCCCTTAATTTTAAGGGGGCCGCCCAGCAATTAAGGGGACCGGCCATCTGGACAGTAAATCTTACTGTTTCCTTTTGCATCTTGTGACCACTTTTACCTAGCCCCAGCTACCTTTACCCTTAATGCACGAACTGAACTTGGAATATTACCACAAAACCTCCACAATTTGCCTAAATCAACCACTCTTTCACAATATAAATACCTTCCTTACAATTACCTTTCACTTCATCAACCATCACCTTCATCAAACACCCATTTTCCTCCACCATGTTGTCACCAAAATCATCCATCTCTAAGACTCCAAGAAAGCAAAGACTTGTCATCATACCACCAAAACAACTCTTCATTGACCTCACCCAAGATGACATCAAAACTCCATCACCACCACCTCATAATTCATCCCCAAGTGCACCTAATGCACCATCAAAAACACCCTCTACCCATGGAGCTTCATCTTCCTCCATTCCATCCACTTCATCCATCAATGACTACATCCACACTCACCTAACATCATCACCAAGAACATCATCACCACCATCCACTCAAGAACCTCCATCCACTCAACTTGCAATTTCCTTATCACCCATTACACCACTTGATTCTCATTTTCACCTCCACCAAACCCACAACCAACTTTTCCCATACCTTGGCCATTACTTGAAGCCCATGGTGACACTTGTCTTTGTTGCATCCATAACCGGACCATAATCTTTGGTCTTAGAGATGAGATATTCTATAGGTTTTCATCACTTGAAAACATACTTACCAACCATCCTCCACTACCACCACCACCATCCTCACCCACTACACAACCACCACCTCCATTGTCACCCAAGTAAGCACATGCAATGCTTACTCAATAATAAATTTTCCACCCATTTTGTAAGCAAGCTCCATGGAAGATTATGTTGTCTAGGATGATTATGTAGTTGGAATTATTAGCTAGTGTAGGAATGCTTGTACTCATGTATGGTTGTGTAATTATACACAACATTTATCTTTATGAATTTCTTTATTTTCCATGCATGCTCATTATTTGTGCTATATATATGCTTGTGCTTCTAACATTTTTCTCGCAAGCGTTCCATAGCTCGTTTCCTTGGTGCTCTCAAACGAGGGGGAGTACACACCAAGGGGGAGTTATCGTCCCGACAAATTTCATTTCTTAAACTTGTCGGCATAACCTTTTTGATTCTACAAAAAGGGGGAGAAATAGATGTAAACTCACTAAATACTTGTCTAAAAACTAATTTTTAGATTTAATGAGTTTAGATTTTGTAATCATCAAAAAGGGGGAGATTGTTGATATAAATAATGCCTAAACACGTTATTAATATTTTTTGATATCTCGACGTTTTGATAATCACAAAATGTAAAATCATTAATCGGAAAATTATGACGTAAACAAGTATTTAGTTGTAAATATCTATTTCTACAACTCAAATCACTTAAGGTATGAATGAACTAATGCTTAATGCATTATATGATCAAAGGAACATTTTCTTAATTACTAGATTTTTTATAAAACATCAAAAACATTTTATATATTTTTGAAAAACATTTTTGGTATTAAATAAAAATGTTTAATCTTTTACAAAAATATGAATTCAAATTTTTAACCAAAATCAGTTAAAATGTTCCAGAAAAACCTTCCCCACAAAAGGACAAAATTGGCCAACGTTCAGTAGGGGCGGCCCCCTTAATTTTGCTAGGCAGCCCCCTTAATAATTAAGGGGACCGCCCCCTATTTAAGGGGACCGCCCCCGCTCCAGTAGGCCTCCAGCTGTCCAGTTTTTTCTCCTATAAATACCAGCCTTCTCCTGGATTTTTACTTACCTTTTGCACCCCAAAACTTTTTGTTTTAAATCTTGTAAATACTTTCTAAAATCCTTTGATCATATAATCTTAAGCTTTGGTTTCCAAGTGATCCAAGCTTCCTTCTTTCAAGTGCAAAAGAAGAATACTTCTATCAATCAAGATTAGAAGTATTACAACTTAGTATCATCTTGTTACTTAAGTTGTTAGTTTAACAAAGTTTGTAAATCATTCATTCATTTGTGTAAGGTGTGTATAGTAGATTAGTGTTGTATGTAAGTAGTGAAGAAGTTGTATAAGTAGTTGTGGTATAGAAGTTGTGAAGACATAGTGTAGAAGTTGTGAAGCCGCGGAGTAGAAGTCGTGAACCCGTTGTGTAGAAGTTGTGAAGCCGTAGCTTTGAAATCGTGAAGTCCTAGTGTTGAAGTTGTGAAGCCGTAGCTTTGAAGTCGTGAAGTCCTAGTGTTGAAGTCGTGAAGCCGTAGCATAGAGGTTGTGTAGCGGTCGTGTTGAAGTCGTGAAGTCTTAGTCGTGAAGACATAGTGTTGAAGTCGTGAAGCCGTAGCATAGAGGTTGTGTAGCGGTCGTGTTGAAGTCGTGAAGCAGTCGTGAAGCCGTTGTGAAGTAGTCGTGAATAAGTCGTGAAGAAGTTGTGTTGTGAAGTTGTGAGATTGGTTCTAGCTACGATTAGAACTCGACATTTAGCTTTGTGTCGTTAAGCCGGTGTAAGCCAAAGTCGTGTAAGGTTTTCTCCGCCATAAGGGAGCTTATTGAAGTTGTGAAGAAAACTCTCGAGCTTGGTGCTCGGGGAGTGGAGTAGGGCAAGGAAGGTGTCCTTGTAGCCGAACCACTATAAATCTCTCGTGTCTCGGCTAGATCTTTCCATACCTTATTTACTTCTTTACTTATATCGTCATTACATTCATACACATATGATTATATAACTGCTAGTATTTATTAGAGATCGACTTCACATAAAGATCAATTTGAAAATCCATTCAAGAAACCAAAACATTTACAATCAATTTAAAAGAATACATATATAACTAATAATAAGATTTAAGTCTTAACAAACTTGAATCAAAGTTTTTATAATAAATTAAAAAGACGTAAAACTATTCAACCCCCTTTCTAGTTTTCCACATTATGTTTGTGTATTTTCATAGATTGACCAAGCTTCTTGTATGCATAATTTGCATCTTGTGTAGACTGACTGTCTCTTATAGCAAAGTCTATGACTGCATCACCTTCAACTGCAAACTTTGTCTGAGGTGATGTAGAAGAAGCTGTGTCTTCTTTAGTACACATGTGCATAATGCCAAAACTAACCAAAGTCAATACTTCATAAGAATGTTGACAATTAAAAGTAAAACCTAACCAAATTGATAACCATCTGCATAAACATAAGGCAATAAAGCCAAAACTAACCAAAGTCAATACTTCATAACAATGTTGACAATTAAAAGTCAAATCTAACCAAATTCATAACCATCAGCATAAACATAAGGTAAACTTAGCAAAAGAACAAAATTCATAACCATCTAGGAGACAAAGTTACTACCATTCAAGAGAATCTAAAGTTAGAACATACTACATAATAGTTTGGTCAAGGTTGTTACACTACCATGATGGCCTAAGAAGTAATTACATTTCCACATAACACAAATACGGCCATCATACATTAAAGCTAAAAAGTTAACCAAGTGCATAAACAATCAAGAACAATATCCAACTGAGCACCAGGTAAATCTTTCACTTCCACACATCACCTTGAGCAGCTTCTAATCTTGCCTCGAGCTCATTTCACCCCCTCAAAAGGCCTGGTATGATCATTCTTGAACGAGCACACATTTCAGGATCATACCATCCTATCCACCGACAAGAAGACCCCTAATCATGAATATGGCAAGTCATTAAACAACCACCATTGTTACAATTTACTTTGCTACTTGCGAAAACAAACTAATACAATAAATCTTAGAACGCACTTACTTCATCAGGATAACTAAAGAATCGACGCCCTGGGTTGGCCGACGTCCACGAAGTGCGAATTATAGCTTGCTTACCATACCAACAGCGTACCATGTTGAAAGGTTTAATGATTTGTAGAAGAAATGTTTTGGGGGAAAGTTTAGGGATGATAAGTGATGATACAATTGTAGTACAAAGTAATATAAGGAACTGGAACACAGTACAACGGCTTGAAATAGGACGCTACAGTGAAAGACGATTTTGCCCTCACCAATAATACATTGACCTGAGAATTACGGGTCAAGGGACGCATTTGGCCTCAAAAACTCAAGGTTTGGACTCACGGCGACGATTTTCTCAACTTTCGGGCCCCGACGATGATTTTTCAAAAGTTTAGGTTTTTGTCTAATAATAATAATAATAATAATAATAATAATAATAATAATAATAATAATAATAATAATAATAATAATAAAATCTGAGATAAAAATCACCAATCCAAACATCATATTGTGGTGTTGGTGCTGCGTATCTTGTGGATGGCTATGGTGGCTGACGACGGTCGGGATGGGTTTGTGTAGTGGATACGGTCATTGGTCAGGCGGGTAGAGGAGACGGCTTGCTATGGGGGTGGTCAGATTTCATAGAGAAATAAAAGAGTATATGTTTGTTTGTGTTTGGGTGGCATGGGTTTTTAGATGAGGATGTGTGGTGGTGGTGGTGGTGGAAGTATTAACGGTTCGTTTAGTTTATAAGTGAGTTTGGATTAGGATATGATTTGGTATAGATTTGGATCTGAGGTAGGTTTAGAAGAGAAAAATTACATTTTTTAAATATATTTTATAATAAATTTTAAATAAAATATATTAATTGAATGATAAAATAACAACAACAAAAATGGAGAAAATGGATATGGTCCACAAAAATAAACAAACCTAGTTGAAACCCACATAAGTGGCCAACTATCACAATTTGATTCAAACAATCATTCCTCATTTCAAAAGAAAGAACCAAACAATTAAGGGTCCGTTTGTTTTAAGGGTTTTGGGGTGAGGATTAAGGTTGATAGTCAATAAAGATTACTCCGTATTTGGTTGGTGGAATTCACTATTCAAAACCCCAAGCATAAGAGTTTTTCAATTCCAAGCATAATGGTGGGTTTTATGTAAAACATGTGGAGCTCTTTACTTTTATCTCACATCCTTTATTAATTTTACATTAAAAACAATACTTTTTTACAACTTTAATTATAATATCAATTAAAAATATATTATATAAATATAATTCTCTCTCATATTTTTTTTTCAAAACCAAATTCAAATCCAAATCATAAAAAACCAAATCCAAATCTAAATCTAAACCCATCTACAAACTAAACGGAACCTAACAAGCGTCTTTTCAACTCAAAACCCATTCTAAAGTGCCAAAACAAACGGGCCATATGAAAAAGAAATATGAGATGACATGATTGAGAGATGTATGCGTTTGAAATTAAATTAAAAGTGAGGTGTATAAATGGATTTTGTTTAACAAAATATAGGAAAAGACTAAAATACCTTTCAAGTTAACAGTTATTTAATAGAATTATTGGTCAAAGGACCAAACTCGTAATGGGTCAAAACCACAGGTATATGACCCGTTTAAAAAAACACAACAACAAAACATGTGAAAAACGACAAACCACAAGAACCATTAACTCTAGAACTTGACTTTCTTAGTAAAACTAGGAACCGATGCTAGCTTTGTTACACACTTTACAAACGATTTGAGATCATTAATTATTTTAAAAATATAGTTAGTAATTTTGTCTCACAAGAAACATAAAAGCTTTAGAAAACATACGCAATATTTTATTTAAAACAAATGACTCACATATATTTATTTTGAAATGCAACGTTTATACTCTTTAGTCTTTATAGAGAGTTATCAAATGTTTTTAATCCTCTAACAATAATAAAAGATACAATAAACCTTTAGTTATATATTCATTTGTTATTCATATACATTATCTAGTAGTTTTATGACTTTATCACATTTTTTCTATATCTTTTAAGATATTTTGAAGATTACCGCTGAACATTACAGTGTTGCATAGACTAAGAGTAACGGTGGGTAAGTGATACCATTACTCTTAGTCTTCACGCGTGGTCTTTGAATTTTTTTATTATTTTTTTTTTTTTTTTGAACAACAATGGAGATTATATTAAAGAATGAAAACTAGCAAGGCGCTAGAAATTACAAAGGCAATTGCAGCCAATCGTTCCAGTTATTACAAAGTTTACTTCTAAATTTAAGCCAAGAAAAGAAAACAAGACAAATAAAATAAAAAATATCATATTTCCTCATATATTGGGAGATGAATATGATATTGTTTCTAAAACGCCATACGGTCCAACAGATAGCCGCGAAGATGGCATAAGCACGAGACTTCTTGTCCTTGGAAGCGCGCCAAGAATCAAACCAAGTGTCCCAGTCCTCACATGAGCAAAAGATCGGGAACGAGAAGCCAATCCAAGAGCGAACAAGATGCCAAACAGAAGAAGTCGTGTCACAAGTGAAAAAAGTATGCGCATTTGATTCTACAAACCTGTTACAAACCATGCAAGAAATCGAATCAAGTTTCAAACCTCGGGAGGACAAGTTCAATCGATTAGGAAGCCTGTCCAAGAACATCCGCCACATGAAAATATTAACCTTCTTGGGGATAATCTTATACCAACGAGTGCTAGAGGATAACGAGGGAAGAGTATGCTCATCGATATGCTTTCTAACCTTATTCACCGAGAAAGTATTGTCATTAGAAAGACTCCAAATGCAAGAGTCGGACTCTATAATTTCGTCACTTTCCAACCCGACAATGTCAAGAATAAGCTTATCAAATTCAGTTTTTGTTCTACCTGTTGTAATCGGCCTACTCCAATCCCAAGACCAGGAGCCATTGACAATGCGCTGACAAATAGAACAATCTTTGTTATTATCAAGGTGAAATAGTTCTTATGTAAAGGGGTCGTCCCCTAACCATGTGTCTTTCCATAAACGAATGGACGAGCCATCACCAACCTTAAAGCGAATGGAATTAAGAGGAATGATACCACTCGAATGAAGATGATTAATCGTTCCAACAATACTAGACCATACCCCATTAGTTTGACAGCCTCTAAGATCAATACCAGCTTCATTACCTTGGATGGCTTTAACCACTTGAACCCAAAGAGCATTCAGATATTGAAAGAGACACCATCTCCATTTCAATAAAAGAGACATTGAAAGCTTTAAGGCTTCCAACGTCGAGGCCTCCTTTATCAAGAGAAGCAAGAATATTAAACCATTTAACCCAAGCAAACTTCTTGATGTCTTCATGACCACCCAAAAAAAGCTTCGAACTTTTTGATGTCTTTGATTTTTTTTATTTTTAATTTTTTTAGGGTGGGTGTTTGTGGGCTATATTATTATTATTATTATTATTATTTTGTATAAAGTGATGTATTTTTATATGCTTGATGTAATGGTGATTATCACATGTATTTGACGATCGGTTTAGTGGTGTGTTGAATAGTGATATGATTCTGACGTAGAGATGATGAGTTTGGTGACCACTACTTCCGGCCTTTAAATTCTATGCAAGAGCGGTTGCGTCACCCCCTAAACAATAAAGATAAATAATCGTAAAATGTTATTTAACGTTATTGCCTTGCGCAAGCGAATATTAAATACAACTGAAAAAGTAGTAGTATGAACTGTTGGAACGAAAGATATAACTTATAAAGTGATCGACCTAATTAGTGATGAACTGATAATGTTTTATAAAATTCCCAAAAGAAATGACGTATAAATATACGATTGTTAACGTATACTGTATTAAGTATTAACTCAAGAAAATGAGTATGGAACATGGTATCTTTAGCCTTTAGGTTGGACCCCATTAAATAAGGAAAAAAGCATGAAGCCACGTGTCTGAACATCTGCAAATGATAATATACCTTCAAATAGTACCCTTCAAACACACAAATTATGGACACTTTGTTGGTGACAGAGTATCAATCCATCAATCAATGAAAATGTAGCCAAGTACAAATACCATTCTTGTAATTATCACCAACTTCTATGGCAAATCCTTTTATTTTATTTTTAGCTTTTTATAACAACATGTGGTGTGTGACATTTTAAGATTAATCCAAAATATTCCTTTAGACAATAATTTATATCTTTTAGGTCAAGTTAACATTTCTTTTAAACTAAATAGTTATGGAACTTGAACAGATACCTTTCTAATTCAAATTCCGAATGTTGATTTGTAAGTCATTTTTTTACTCTTAATGGTTAACATGAAGGTTTGCTATAATATAAATAAGATATCACGAAGCTTGATTTGATATATGATTTAGTAAAAGCTTTCTGGTAACTGGTCTACTTTCTCATAAAAGCAAAACAGATAATTTTAAGAATTACAATTAACATTGTATGAAACTTTGAAATGATTGCTAACTTTGATCAACTTGGATTACGACCTTTCTATTAAAAGAAAACTACATACTCTTCTAGGCAAGCCCACGGAAAAGATTACCAATTTTTTTGACATAATATTATAAGGAAAATGCCCTTCTTCCTATAAATTGTTTCTACTTATCCTCCTACTCATAGGATCCCGACAAGTGTCAGAATTGATGGCTTATATGCAGAGAGAGAATGAGTGAAAAAAATATATATAATATTGTTGTGTGTATAGGAGGAAAATTCAAATGCATACTCTTATTTTGGTGCATACCAATGTACAAATCCTCACCATCCATCTAGTTTGATCTAGTGGTGGGATTAACCTAAGATTAAATAGGGAAACATAAGTCCATGTTTTTTCCCCCTTTTTCTTTGTCTTTTTATTTTTTTTATTATTCATTTTTTTTCTTTCTTTTTTTCCCTTTTTTTTTCTTTCTTGTTTTTTTTTTTTGTGTTTTTTTTTTCACGCTTCATTGGTTTTTTTTTTTTCTTCTTTTTTTTTTCTATTTTGTTGTCTTTTTTTTCCACGTTTATTTTTTTTCTTTTTTCTTTTATCCTTTCTCTTTTTTCTTTTTTTCTTTTTTTCTTCTAATTCACGTTCTTTTTCCTAATAAACATTTTTTTTCGCTTTCATTCATTTTCGTCTGTTTTCATATGTTTTCGTTCGTTTTCATACGTTTTTATTTGTTTTCGTACGTTTTCGCCCGTTTTCGTACGTTTTCGCCCGCTTTCATATATTTTCGCCCGTTTTCTTACGTTTCGTCCGTTTTCATACGTTTTGTGCGTTTTCAAAAGTTTTCGTCCGCTTTCTTACGTTTTTGCCCGTTAACATCTGTTTTGATACGTTTTCATATGTTTTCTTACATTTTCGTTCGTTTTCATACGTTTTCGTCGGTTTTCATACGTTTTCGTTCGTTTTAATACGTTTTCATCTGTTTTCTTTCGTTTTCGTCCGTTTTTCATATGTCTTCGTCCGTTTTCAGACGTGTTTTTACAATTTCATACGTTTTCGTCCGTTTTCATACATATTCGTTCATTTTCTTATGTTTTCGTTCGTTTTCATACGTTTTCGTCCATTTTTCAAATGTTTTTGTCCTTTTCATACATGTTTTTACACTTTCATACGTTTTCTTCCGTTTTCACACATTTTCATTCGTTTTCTTACGTTTTCGTCCATTTTTTATTCATTTTCGTCCGTTTTTAAATGTTTTTGGCAATTTTCAGACGTTTTCATATGTTTCTAAATATCACAAGTGATATTCTGAATATCACAAATTATATTCTGAATATCACAAGTGATATTCTGTGATATTCAGAATATCAAGTGATATTCTGAATATCACAAGTGATTTTCTATGATATGCAGAATATCACAAGTGATACTATGAGTACCACAAATGATATTCTGGATATTATAAATAATATTATGTGATATTCAAAGTATCACAAGTGATATTCTGAATATCACAAATTTTATTCTGAATATCACAAGTGATATTCGGTGATATTCTAAATATCACAAGTTATATTCTGAATATCACAAGTGATATTCTAAATATCACAAGTGATTTTCTATGATATGCAGAATATCACAAGTGATATTATGAGTACCCAAATGATATTCTGGATATTATAAGTAATATTCTGTGATATTCAAAGTATCACAAGTGATATTCTAAATATCATAAGTGATTTTCTGAATTTGACAAGTGATTTTCAACAAATGTTTTGTAACATGAAAATCACAAGTGATATTTCGAAAATCACAAGTGATATTTAGAATATCACCATTGATATTTAGAAAAACTATCAATTGTGATATTCAGAAACGTATAAAAATGGACGAAAACATGAAAAAAAAAATTGACTAATACGTATGAAAACGGACGAAAACATAAGAATATCACAAGTGATATTCTGTGATATTCAGAATATCACAAGTGAGATTCTGAATATCACAAGTGATATTCTGAATATCACAAGTGATATTCTGAATATCACAAGTGATTTTCTATGATATGCAGAATATCACAAGTGATACTATGAGTACCACAAATGATATTCTGGATATTATAAGTAATATTCTGTGATATTCAAAGTATCACAAGTGATATTCTGGTATCACTGGTGATATCACATTCATATGAGGTAATACCTTTGATATCACATTCACTGGTATCACTGGTGATATCACTGGTATCACTGGTGATATCACATTCATATCACAGAAAATCACTTCTGAAAATCACTTGTCATATTCAGAAAATCACTTATGATATTCAGAATATCACTTGTGATATTCTGAATATCACAGATTATTAATTATGATATCCAGAATATCATTTGTGGTACTCAGAATATCACTTGTGATATTCTGAATATCACTGGTATCACTGGTGATATCACATTCATATGAGGTAATACCTTTGATATCACATTCACTGGTGATATCACTGGTATCACTGGTGATATCACATTCATATGAGGTATCACTGGTGATATCACTCGTATCACTGGTGATATCACTGGTATCACTGGTGATATCACATTCATATCACAGAAAATCCCTTCTGAAAATCACTTGTCATATTCAGAAAATCACTTATGATATTCAGAATATCACTTGTGATATTCTGAATATCACAGAATATTAATTATGATATCCAGAATATCATTTGTGGTACTCAGAATATCACTTGTGATATTCTGAATATCACTGGTATCACTGGTGATATCACATTCATATGAGGTAATACATTTGATATCACATTCACTGGTATCACTGGTGATATCACATTCATATGAGGTATCACTGGTGATATCACTCGTATCACTGGTATCACTGGTGATATCACATTCATATCACAGAAAATCCCTTCTGAAAATCACTTGTCATATTCAAAAAATCACTTATGATATTCAGAATATCACTTGTGATATTCTGAATATCACAGAATATTAATTATGATATCCAGAATATCATTTGTGGTACTCAGAATATCACTTGTGATATTCTGAATATCACAGAATATCACTTGTGATATTCAGAATATAACTTGTGATATTCATAATATCACTTGTGATATTTATAAACATATGAAAACGTCTGAAAATGGCCAAAAATATTTAAAAACGGAAAAAAACGAATGAAAAAACGGACAAAAACGTATGGAAATGGAAGAAAACGTATGAAAGTGTAAAAACATGTATGAAAAGGACAAAAACGTTTGAAAAATGGACGAAAACGAAAGAAAACGAATGAAAACAGACGAAAACGTATGAAAACGAACGAAAACGTAAGAAAACGGACGAAAACGTATAAAAACGAACGAAAATGTAAGAATACAGATGAAAACGTATGAACACAGACGTTAACGGGCGAAAACGTAAGAAAGCAGACGAAAACGAATGAAACCGGACAAAAACGTATGAAAACGGACGAAAACGGGCGAAAACGTAAGAAAACGGGCGAAAATATATGAAAACGGGCCAAAACGTACGAAAACAGACAAAAACGTATGAAAACGGACGAAAACATATGAAAACAGACGAAAATGTATGAAAGCGAAAAAAAAAAGTGTATTTGGAAGAAAAAAAACGTTCATTAGAAAAAAAGACAAAAAAAAAAAAAAAAAAAAAAAAAAAAAAAAAAAAAAAAAAAAAAAACGTGAATTAGAACAAAAAAAAAATAAAAAAGAAAAAAAAAGAAGCGTGAATTTGTAAAAAAAGACACACAAAAAAAAGAAGGAAAAAAAGTGAATAATAAAAAAGACAAAAAGACAAAGAAAAAGAGAAAAAAAAAACATGGACTTAGGTTTCCATATTTAATTTTAGGTTAATCCCCACCATTAGATCAAACTAAATTGATGGTGGGGATTTGTCCCTTGATATGCACCAAAATAGGAGTATGCAAAATAAAGTGCCTGAAAAAAATATACATAATATTGTTGTGTGTATAGAAGAATATTTTAAGAGGTTTTAGCAATGCTCATATTATAATTTCATAAGGGTAGTTTGTTATACTTCGTTTTTTATTTTTTGAAAAATTGATTGTTTCTTTACCTAGAAAGAGCATGACACCCCATGATTAATTTCTAACTGTCCTTTAAAACTTGATGTCATTTAGGTTTGGTTGTGATTCACTATAGTATTATATTACGAGGTAATTCTACATATACCCTAAAGGTACATGGGTACTCACCCAATGTGCCCCAAAAAATTAAAACTTCTCCAAATACCTTATGGGCGAAGGTCGCCCCTGATTTCTTAGGCGATTATCATATAATTTTGACACATGTCCCCCCTTTGTACTTGTGCAAGTACTACCTTAGTAAGCTAG
The DNA here is from genome assembly GCA_021014915.2 of Artemisia tridentata subsp. tridentata. Lineage (NCBI taxonomy): Eukaryota > Viridiplantae > Streptophyta > Magnoliopsida > Asterales > Asteraceae > Artemisia > Artemisia tridentata. Next base: position 221,110,163 of record CP139509.1, read on the forward strand.
TATCATAGGTACTTCTTGGCCCACTATTTCTTAGTCGACTTGTTTTTTTGTCTTTTTGTGAAAAAGTTGTTAAATACATTTTTGGTTCTTGTTGTTTGATTGGTATTTCATTTTTGTGAAAAAGTTGTTAACTACATTTTTGGCGGTTGGATGATAGCGGTGAAAAAAAGAGAGTGAGGTTTTTTCATCATGATAATGTGTGTAGATCTGTGATTGTTTTATTTTGTTTGTGGATGATACCACCATCACATACTCATCAGTCATCACAAAAAGAAAAACAAAACCCAACACACACTATAGTAGGAGATAGTAGATTCGTTTGATGTGTTCTTCGTTCGTGCTTTAATATTGATGTGTTCTTCGTTTATTTTTGTGGGTTTGATATAGATGAAAGTTGTTGATTTTGTTTTAGAATTTTTGGGTTTGAAGATCTGCTAGTGAGCTTTGACTTTAAAGATCTGCTCGTGTCGATAGAATATGATATGAATTTTGTTATAAAAAAGTTAAGAAGAAATTAGAAAGGGATGAAGTCAGAGGGTATTATAGTTGTTTTTTTAAGGTAAATTTGTTGTGACAAAAAATGAAATACCAAGCAAACAACAGTGACAAAAAATGTAGTTAACAATTTTTTCTCAAAAAGACAAAAAACAAGTGACCTAAGAAATAGTGAGCATAGTCGCTCAAGAAGTACCTATGATACTAGCTTACTAAGGTAGTACTTGCACAAGTACAAAGGGGGGACATGTGTCAAAATTATATGATAGTCGCCTAAGAATTCAGGGGTGACCTTCGCCCATGGGGTATTTGGAGAAGTTGGATTTTTTTTTGCCACATGGGGTGAGTACCCTTGTACCTTTGGGGTAGAGAGATGAGATCATGTGGAAAGTGGTTAAAAATTAAAAAGCCTAGAAAGTCACCACATGGTAACAATTGTCCCTTCTTTGTTTGTGCTAGATCTCGTTTTGCTATTTCCACACCTATGTTCTAACTTATGAACATTTAATTTGTTTTTAAAAAAATGATTAATATTCAATCTTTGTTTTAAACCGATGAACATTTAATTTTTTATTAAAAAAAACTGATGAAAATTATTATTATTATTATTTTAAACCGATGAACATTTAATTTTTTTATTAAAAAGATTGATGAATATTTATTTTTATCAAAAAGAACTGATGAACTGATTAACATTGTGTTTTTTTAAAAACACTGTTGAACTGATGAACAATAATAACTTCAACTAATAAAGATTATAAAAAATAACTGATGAACATTGTATTTTTTTTAAAAACACTGCTGAACTGATAAACAACAATAACTTCAACTGAAGAACATTATCAAAAATAACTAATGAATTGATGAACATTGTTTATTTAGAAAAACTGATAACAATAATAACTTGAACCGATGAACATTATCAAAATAATTGATGAATCGAATAACTGATGAACCGATTAACATTATCAAAATAACTGATGAACTTATGAACATTGTATTTTTTTAAAACACTGCTGAACTGATGAACGACAATAACTTCAACCGATGAACATTATCAAAAATAACTGATGAATTGATAGATATTATTATTATTATTATTATTATTATTATTATTATTATTATTATTATTATTATTATTGAAAAATGATGAACATTGTTAACTTGAAGTGATGAAGATAATCTCTCACAAATGAAAATATATACACCAAGAATTCTTAAAGCACCAAACCAAGCAATTATCTATCTTTTAGTACCTTTTATCTAAGCTACTTCCTTTTACTTTATCACAACATTGAACTACTAAACAGTTATCATCAATTTTTTATATTTCATCTCATATCTTCCATCTCTATCATCTAAATCATTATTAGGACACACATTCTATCAAAGTTTTTTTTAATGCTTCTAAATGAAACCAAAACCATAAACCTGGAATCATCACCATCTGATTCTCTATTGCTTATTTCTCCGGTGCAAGATAATTTCAAAGTAAACAAACTCTATCTTTTACATTTAAATTACATAATTAACACAATTTTATTTTTTACCTACTGATGAACACATATAAACCAATTATGTCGACATCATAAATCATAGATACATCAATCAGAGTGACACAAAAACTAAAGGAAAATTTAGTTGGTTTATCAACATACGATTTTTAGTAGCCGCCGGTGACAAGGTTTCTCGTGGCTGTGACTGGTTTGACTGGTGGTGGCGGCAGATATGGCGGATTACGACGGCCTACGGTGGCTGCTACAACGAGACTACTTGGATCTGATTCGAGAATGTGAGGGGAACCTTCACTTGTGACAAATGGTAAATTTCCCTAATATTTAATTCATGACAGTTTGTTATTTGTGACCAAACCACTTGACTAGACTATTATATGTTTAACACGGATAACAGACCTGCACACTATGTCACCCGAAAATCTCACCAAAGAACAGTGAAATTATCACATCTCACAATTTACTTACTGTATTGTAGTAAAAACGGGAGGTTATCCAGTTTTACTCAGACTGACACTACACGCGTACCGGAGTCTAGACAGAAATTAATCAGAAGTTCAAGGATTATAGTGAATACTTAAAAACTCAAAAATACATTTAAGTATAAAAAAAAAAAAAAAAAAAAAAAAAAACACTCTGAAAATACAATCTTCCATATTTAAAACGGTTCCGGGAAGGACCCGAGTTTGACTCAGTTTAACGAGACGCGGGTATAATATACTACCCTTTTAGCTAAACTCAAAACTAATTCTTAAAATAAAACAATAACTCACCCACTCACACTATTACCCAAAATCTGCTTCTTCAACCCTAGGTATTCCCACCCTTTTGTCCGCCCACCTTCATCCCAAAAACACCATTCGAACCATCCCTATCCTCCATCACTGTTAACACCTCCTTTTTGACCTAGAGACCCTATCTTCTTCACGGATCTTGAAATACACCCAAGTCAAACCTAGGATAACACCATAGAAGTGGATAGAACACGCAAATGGAAGGTTTACTCCTCCCAAATTCGAAAGTCTCCATGGAGTTACTCTCCAAAATTATCCATTTAATCCGCCTCTCTAGGGGATATCGAACCACAACTCAACAAAAACATACCAAGATTCTGAGAATTTACTCAAGAAAGGATAAGTGTGGTGGTGATTGTGGTTCGGTTTGGAGTATTGGGTTATTCGGATTTAGAGCTTCATTCGAGTTCTTCATCTCTCAGAAATCATTGTAAGGATTGATTATATTCGGATTCATTTTATTTTCTTTTTAAATCCATTTAGGTTAGAGTATCTTAGCTCGAATGAAGGATTAAATTAGGTGTTATTATGCTTAGTTCGGTTGTAATTGTCCAGAAATAATGATTGATTTTGAGGAAAATCTTGTTGAATGTTGTTGTTATTAGTGTGGCGTAAGAAATTAGACATCATAGAACTAGATTAATAGGTTTAAAATTTGCTAGTCATTGTGGCTATATTGTGCTCGAACGACCCTAGGAAACACGGATTCAAGGATTGATTCCGGGAAATTTGTGGTAGTAGTAGACCATAGGCTAGAGTGGAGGAACCATGTAGGATGAGGCATTCTTGCTAGGTTAGTGGTAACGACCCACCATGGCTACCCCTAGCCGAGTAATGACCACCTAAACAAGGTATTTTAGTGGTAAGTGTTAGCTGGAAAACTGCCTCGCATAGGGGAGATACTGGCTAAGATTTCTTGCCAAGTTAAACCCAAGATTCGAGGGTTGTACGCTCGGTTCGAATCTGGGATGTGCCCTCTCAAACTCAAGACCAAAACCCCAAAAAGATAGCACCAATTCACCCCAAAACAAACCCACCCAAGGGTTGTTAGTAATTGAATGTAGTACTCTTTCTTTATGGGAAATAGGCTTCAAAATTAGAAATATAGTAACATTTTGATTCATAGAAGTTAAGTCCACTCGAGGATGATTTCTACTCTTGTCGACACATAGGGTGTGCCAAAAACCCAAAATCTTTGTTAACACCGAGACTCCAAGGCCTCGGAGTTGAGTAGCACTCGAAGCCTAGCCAAGGAGATAAATCTTAGACCCTTGTTGGTAACCATTTTCGGTCAAGAAGAGTCCCAGGAAGACTCAACACAAGTCTTCTATACTTGTGTATACTCTGTGTTTCCTATACCAGGCCAACTCCAACCATAAGGCCCAATTAGGACCTGAACACAAGCCCAACAGAATCCATTATTTCAGTCCATGAGATGGGCCTGTAGACGAGTAGTTTTGGCCCACCAGACCTTTGTAGCTATTCGTGATAAAGCCCAACCCATTAGCGACCCTTTATTCCCCCTCCTCAAATTCAGTGGGCCGCAGCCTAACTAGTGATAAGTATACAAAATTCGGGTAACACTGATAGGAATAATTGTCACAAAAATTAAAATTTACATAAGCCGTTCACGAAAACATTTTGTAGTAACTAACATATATAGATATTTAAAACGTGTATAGCCGAGTACACAATTAAATTTCACCTTGAACTAGCATATATGTACATAAAACTTGAATAGCCGTAATGTAACTCTCGACAACAATAATTGAACTATTTCGACTATACTAGCACTATGTATATTGTCTGGCGATGTCATAAATGGTAGAACATACTATCGACAAAGGAAATATAAATTTTATACAAACTCAAGTGTAGTTGAAAATGTGGAACTCAAGTGAAATAAATGACAAACCAATTTCACGGTAAGTATAGAAAATAACACACGTCGGGAAGTATATATAATTTGATACTTACACTTATCATTTTAAAACTAAGTCAACAAATAAAGACGTCACTAATGGAAAACTATGAAGGATATATCAAACTTAACCCACACTTGAACAAATTGGACGATATATATTGTTCTAAACTAAAGATGTGTAAAAATGAGTCATAATAAATTATTAATAACAAAGCAAACTTAGTAAATTTTAATTAACCAAGTTTACTAAAATTAACGTTATATTAAATTTTCTCAAACCATTTAACTAGTAGGTAATAAACGTCACTTACTTTAGGCCTTACTTCTAAAAGAACTAATGGTAAACATCAACTACGAATATAATTTATTTTGATGCACAAAAAAGCGATTTAATGCACAAAACGTATTTTTTCATAATTTTTTTTTCAGAAAAAATATAAACTTTTAGAAAAACTTCTTCACAACTTTTTCATGCCACCAACACATTTACCTGTATCCTTTGGAATTTTTTTGTGAAATTTTTAAGAAAATTTTTGAAAAAAAATAAAATCTTTTAACTTTATGTACCGATATTTGTCTTTTTTAATTTGAATTTATCTAATAATATAATATTATAATATATATTTATTATTATATGATATTATCTATATATATATATATACACACACACACACACACACTAGACTACAGACCCGCGGGTTTCGCGGGTGGCAATAAAAAAAATTGCATTGTAAGTAAAACTTGTCGGTTGTTACAGAAAAGGGCAGGGTGGGCACGTGCCCTTTCTCCTAAAAATATTTGGGGTGCAAATATTTTTAATATTAGAGGTTTTTTCATATTTTTCCTCCCTAAAAAATACTTGCCTCTCATAAATCGAAAGTCAAAAACAATTTTAGGCTATAAAAAAAATGAGCAGATCTATCGATTAGAAACTTGAAATGATGAAGATGAAGCTTGAAAAAATAATTGGAAAAGAAAAAGATGATTAGATGAGTATGACTATCAAAGAGAAAATGTATTTTTCCTTTTATGATAGATTGATAGTCATATACTTTTTTTTTGAACAGCAAAAAGTATATATAAAATATAAATGAGGATCACTAGCAAGGTACTAGGATCCAAAATTACAAAACAATTCTAGAAATACAAAAATCTAAAAATTCTAGAACCATCTCAGAACTTTAACTGCAAAGGACGTAAAAAGGTTGAAAAAAACTTATGCCAATTACAGGAAAACCTAAGACATAAGAAAAAACCTCATCATTGAAGGCCGAGCCACCAGTTTTCACTTCAATGATGTTTTTGATACGACCCCATACAAGTTCTGTGGAGACCACAAAGAAATCGAGCCACAAAACCACAAAACTACCCAAACAGACACTCACTCCAATTATCCCACGAAGTCTTATCCTTCCTATCTCGATTGTGAATCCAAAGATAAGAAGTGGAAACAATGGCGTTAAATACATCCAAACTAGACTCGTGAATACCATTGTGTATAGCATTATTTCGCGCCTTCCAAATATGCCACCACCATATAAAAATAATAGCTTCAAGTCTATTTCGATGAGTCGCCGAGGTGTTAAGCGAATCACACCAAGAGATAATTCGATCCATTGAGACGTCCGGGATGTCACACTTAGTCCAATTATTCAAAAAAACCTTGATCCGCTTGACAAATACACAAGATTGAAAGACATGGTTGGTGTACTCCACGGCTTCATCACAGTTACCACACCTAACCGAAACAATATCAATACCTTTCGCGAAAAGATTAATGGAAGTAGGAAGGCAATCATGTCGGAGTCTCCACACAAACAAATTTATCTTTTCTGGGACAAGACGATTCCATCGAGTCGATAAGTTAGAAGAAGGAGGAAGTAATTGATGGTCAAAAACCTTCCTAAGCTTAGCCACAGAGAACTCGTTGTGGCCATTAAAATGCCATAACCACTTATCCTCGGTATCATTGAGACTAGATGGAAGGCTATTAACCATATCTTGAAAAATATTAATTTCCCTGCTATTCCTAATTGGACGGTTCCATCTCCAAACCCAACCCATAGCATCCCTCCTATTGCTAACAACGCAATGTTTTTCCGTTTCGAGAGCAAACAATCTCGGATATTTTTTAGCCAATGTCGCCTCCCCACACCACACATCTAACCAAAATTTAGTACCATGGCCATTGCCGGTTTGACTTTTGATAACATGTTTATCCAAATTGGTACGAGCATGAGTATCGCCAATCGAGTCCACAATTCGTTTCCATATCCCACCATGTTTAGCCGTGATATTAAAAAAGCAATTCTCCCCATGTATGGCAGAAATGGTACGAACCCACAAGGCCTTCGGGTTACCAATCGCTCTCCATCTCCATCGGTATAAGAGAGCACGATTCATAGAGTCCAAACTTCCAAATCCCACGCCACCATCTTTTTTAGAAGTAAGAACCGCCCCCCATTTAACCCAAGAAATCTTCTTGACATCCTTATTACCACCCCAAAAGAACCGGGACCTTATAGCTTCAAGATTTTTATTAACCGTTACCGGCAAACGCAAAAGAGACAAAAAATATATACCAAAAGAACCAAGAACAGAAGAAATTAATGTGGACCAACCTCCAATCGACAGGAGATTTGATTTGCAAGAAGAAAGTCTCTTGTTATATTTGCTTATGATCGAATCCCAAGTTTGCACACGACTTGAATTTCCACCAATTGGAATTCCAAGATATTTGAAAGGGAATTTCTCAACTTTGCACCCCACGAAATTTTCCAAACGAGTAGTTTGGGCTCGCTCACCCCAATGCCAATAATGGAAGACTTCTCGAAATTAATCTTTAAGCCAGAGACACCATAAAAAAAACCTGAGAGCCTTGGTGATAACATGCAAATTTCGAGTACTAGGCTCTCCCACAATGATCACGTCATCTGCATAAAATAAATGGGAAATGGAAACAGTATTAATGTTAGCACAATTAAACAAGTTACCATTCACCAAATTGTCAATAGCTATGTGAAAGCCCTCCATAGCTATGATAAAAAGAAATGGTGCCATCAGGTCACCCTGTCGAAGACCCCGTTGGATAGGAAACTCCTCAGAAAGGCTACCATTCACCAAAACCGATGCTCTAGCCGATTTCAGGCAAGCCTCAATCCAAGCAATCCATTTTGCCCCAAAACCCATAGCTTTAAGAACCGAGAATAAAAATTCCCAAGATAAAGAATCATAAGCTTTGGCGAAGTCTATCTTGAAAAGCATCAATCTTTTATTTTTCTTTTTATACCAGTCAACAATCTCATTAAGCATAAGAGGACCATAAAGAATCTGCCTTCCTTTAATGAACGCCGATTGAGCCGGACTAACAACATCATCAATGACTTTTGCTAGACGGTTAGCTAACAATTTGGCGATAATTTTGTATTGGACACCAATAAGGCTAATAGGGCGAAAGTCGGAAACCGTGGTCGGGTTGCTCACCTTAGGAATCAAAGTAATAAACGAAGCATTACAACCAATGGGAATTGATAGTCATATACTATTAGATAAAAAAATGAGAGTGTGGAATATTTATCGGGAAGTTTTCATTTTTTTTCCAATTTTTTTCCCACTATATCGATTAAGGTTAATCAATGTATTTAGTATTTGATCTTCTAGCAAAGTTAACCTCATCTACAAATGATACACAAAGGGTTTGCATAAAAAAATGAAATAATATTGTTTGGAGATAGGATATGGAGTTTCAATTCATATAAAGTGATTTTATTTTTTTTCGCGCTCTTACACATGTGTTTTATTGTTTTCTTTATTTTCTGTCTGGCGTAAAAAAAATTTTGCCCCCTCTTGAAAAAGTTTCTAGCTCCGTCCCCGTGGATAATGGCCAGTCTGGAGTCAAAACTCTATGCACAATGTGATTGCACCATCTTCGAATCACCCAAAGCTCCACCAAGGAGATGCCATGATAGATCTTTGCTAACCGCTTGTTTTCCAAGTTAACAAAAGATGGTATCAAGGAATCTAAAGAGGTAGATGTTACATAGCGAAACCGGTTATTATGTATATATTTACTAGAATGCCATTGTAAAAGTTGACTAAGACTTTTAAGTATTGAAAGATTAAGTGTGATTGACTAGTCAATATATGTTAAATTGGAAGTCAAAATAAATAGTCAACTCTAGTTAAGTGTTAGCCAAATATATGTAATAGGATTTTAGAAAGTTTAATGTGGCTCAAGTCTAAGAGAAGATAACTTAATGAATCATTTCTGCCAATATGGTAAACTTATGACTAACAAATATCTGGAACTCCTAGATAGTTTCAGATAACTCTTTTAGTTGATATGTTCTTGTGTGTGTGTCGAGCAAAATAATTAAAAAAAAAAAAAAAAAAAAAAAAAAAAAAAAAAAAAAAGGAAAACCAAGATTGTCTTGATGATAAAATAAGTGAAGATTTAGGGTTTAAATCAATGAGATAAGCCCTAACTAAGTTCTTATATAAGTAAGTAAGTAAGTATATTCTTAATTTAATTGAATTAGGGTTCATGTTCCAAGATTGAGGATTTCATCATATGATCAAGATATGATCATACGATGATGAAGGCTGGAAATTGGGTATCTTTATGGGTTATGTAAACCCTTATTAAATGTATGCGTTGGGTAACAATGGCTTTTAGCTGCGCGGCTAAGGGTTTAGCCGCCGTGGCTAGATGTCCAGCCGCTGCGGCTAAATGCTCAGCCTTGTGGCTAAATGGTGTTTTCTAGTTTTTGGTTAATCTTTGAAAAATCATATAAAATAAATCGTAACTCCGTGGTAGTCGTGCCACCTATCGATGGAAATGTAATTGAGTCTACTTTCATATAAAAATAATTTCAGAGGCTGGTTTCTATGATAAGTATAAAAGAATACTTAAATAATAATAGAAGGTCGTTTTTGGTCATGACGTTTGCGAAAAAATTTCTTTGAAATGTTGAGGGTTTTAGTAGAATGAACCGGGATCGTGGAGTTCCACCAGTCAAAGCATTTTAACCCAATTGGTCCAAATCCTCTACTTTTAATTCACAAACCGAGAAAAGAAGGGAATGGACATCAATTTCACGCTTGCCCAAATTTGTGAGATGAGGAATACGATCGTTAATCACTCTCTAATTCAAAAACTTTACCTTCCTTGGGACCCAATTATTCAACTTACTGACACGACCCAGGCACCCGGTAGATAGCAATTGATTATCAATGATAGTTGATTGACGATTCACTGAAAATCCCTTGTTATGGTTAAAAGACCACTTCCAACCATCTTGGGCATCAAGTTGCAAGAATAAGCCATTATGAAGATTTTCCTAGATTATTGATGTCCCATTCGGTTCTTCCCCTCGGCCGAGACCTCCACTCCCAATTGGCACTCTAATCGCCGTTGAAAGACACCCAACTATCAGAAACAGAAGCATTTGGATTAGTTTCTAAGGTGAATAAGCGTGGAAATTTAATCATTAGACAAGGCTCTTCGTCATGCCATACATCTTTCCAAGACCTAATCTCAGCCCCCTCCCCATTTTTTTTAAAAGAGTGAGAAAGTGAAATCCCTAAAGCATCAATAGTTGCGCCACAGTTACGAATATTGTGCCACACCCCTTTAGTCAGACCAGGGCTAGACACTTGATCAAGACCACCATCGGATCCATAAAGTCTACCAACAACCTTGTGCCAAACAACCTCTTTATGTATCTTAAATCTCCAATGCCACTTACCAAGAAGACTAAAATGTTTTACCCGAAAGCTGTCAATCGTGAGCCCACCTAGGTCATGACTAGCAATCGTATTTTTCCAGTTTATCCATACCATGCCATTTTGATCTTCTTTAAAACCCCCAAAGAACCTACATATGATCTTTTCAAGCATATCAATAACTTTCATCAGAGCACGAAACAAACATAGATAATAGAAAGGGAGAGCACCGAGGACGGATTTTGCAAGGACCATACGACGACCCACCGAAAGAGGATCTTCACTTCCAAGAGGAAAGTTGAGAGTTCACCCTATTAATCACGTCACCCCATGCATCAAGACGCTTCAAAGACTTTTGTACGGGAAGACCCAAATAAATGAAAGGTAAACACCTAGGTTTGCAACTTGTAATGCGAGTAACCAACTCGACTTCCTGAGGATTTACACCATCCCAAAAAATACAACTTTTAGATAAGTTTACACCAAGACCCGAACGCCCTATGGAAGCACTTAATAATGATAGAATGATGACACTTGAATTTAACTTGTTTATGCTCTTCGTTTTTTTAGTGATTTTGCTACTTATCTTGCTCAACAGATTACGAAGATAGAAAGATATTCTACGAGGATATAACAACACTATTCTTCAATCCATTTGTTTCCTAAGCCCGTAATAAACATTCGAACATATCAATTTACTTTGACGCATAATCCACGAGAGCTTAAATTATTAGCATGAGGTATCACTTTATTAATACAATTAAAAAAAATAAATAAATAAAAAATAATAATAATAATAATAATAATAATAATTCTCAATTAGAACCTTCGTGTCTTTGAAATCTATACTACATATAAAGCATGATGACCTCTCTTAATTTTAAGACGTACAACTTTTAAAGCATATGATTCAACACTTTAAAACACAAAAACACTCTTTATTTTAGTTTTTAATGAGCAATTAATATGGTCTAGATTTTTAAATCTTTTATATAATAAAACAAAACCTCTAGTGGGACTTTTACATTTCAAAAAAATCAAATATACCTTATTAAGTAATAATCAAATTATTATTATTATTATTTTCTTAAATATTAAATAAGAAAAGCCTAAATACTTCTAAATTTATCCATATTCTACAAAAAAAAGAATGTGATTTGTAATCATTCAATAAAAACTTACAAAAATATATGTGTCAAAATATAAAAAATTAAAACTTGAAAACGGTGGAGCAAGTTTTTCAAAGATTTTGGCTGAAACTTAAAATTCAGTATCATTCCCACTAAATATTTGAAGTCCCAACATTCCCAAATTCCTCCTCCATCAATCAAACTCGATCTCTTATCATTCATTCACGCACAATCATTGACGCAAGAAAATCTCTTCCAAATCTAATTAATATTAAAACCCACTACATTCGTAAATAACCCTAATTCAATACCTCAATCAAAGTACAATGGTTTTGAAGGTCCTGTTATAATAATTAAAACCCGAAATTAAAAATAATAATTTATTTAAATGATTAGAAAAAACCTCGCGCGTGCGCGGGCATTATATCTAGTTAATACAAATACTAAATCAAAATGTACAATTTACTTTTGCACAATTACATTCATAAATTAACTGGTCAGTAAATACAATTAATACAGTTATTAAAACACCATTTACATAAAAAATACAAATTATCAAGCATATTGTACAACCAACTTAAACATAATTCCTGCATTAAATGTCACTAATACAAATAATAAAGCACATTATACAAATATTCAAGCCCGAACGGGCAACGAGCCAAAGGGGCTCAAGCCCGAACGGGCACGGGCTAAACGGTCACGGGCCAAACGGACCCATGTTATACGAATCGTTTTAGAAAAGACGACGAAATAAATTCCTTAGTTAAGGAGTTGAAATACGCCACATGAAATTTTTGATATCCGTAAATTTAGTGTCAAAAAGAACATAATAAACTAAAATACATGATTTACCAGAAAATTTTATTTCAGAGGTACGTGCTAGTAACTAATTAAGCATTTACTTTGAAAAATGGTGGTTAAACATTCCCGTTAATTGCAAAACAAAGTTCTTTTCTTTGACTTATATGCAAAAACAAAGTTAGAAACACCCAATAAAGTTGTCCAAAATTGTAAAAATATATATATCCAAAATTGTACTTTGTGCAATTAAAAGAGTACTTGGGTTATAAATGATATGTAAATGAAAATAAAAGGTTAAAAGTGGGTCTTAAATAATAAATGAAAACACTCATGATGTAACCTCATCCTTACGATGATTACTGTATTACTAGAGGGCAAGGTATAATACCCTTTGCAGGCTTTAGAGCATCTGTAATTCATCGTTTGAACAAAAGTTTTTTATTATTTTTTAAGTCTTTGGTAAGCTTTTTAGCATTACACATCATAACTTTTCAAACCACTTAAGCAAGCTTGGCAAACAAGTGATTGAATCAAAAGCTTTTTAGCTTAGATACTTGTATTTTATTTAAAAACTTTACTTTTTACATCCACTTTTGATATCAATGTTGATAATGAAAAGATTTGTGTATTGGAGTGTTAGTTTTTGGTGGATTAGCGTTAATGAAAAAGACGATGTGGCAACAACAAAAAGCTATTTAACTTTTCACCATTGTAGTTGCTCTTATGTCCGGTTAGAGGGTGTTTTTTAAATTAAGTGGTCTGAAGTAGGGGTGGCAATTTCCGACACGACCCGAAACCCGACTTGAGACCAACACGAAAATTAGCAGGTTAGGGTTGAGACTAAATAGGTATCAGGTCGGTTTTGGGTCGACCTTATTGACCCGTTTATTAAACGGGTCAGGTTCGGGTTGAAGGTTTCTCACCCGCGAACCCGCTAACCCAAACCCGTGAACCCGAACCCGACCCGAATTGCCACAATTTCCTACATGACCCGAAACCCGACCTGAGACCTACCCGAAAATTAGCAGGTTAGAGTTGAGACTAAATAGGTTTCAGGTCGGTTTTGGGTCGACCTGATTGACCCGTTTATTAAACGGGTCAGGTTCGGGTTGAAGGTTTCTGACCCGCGAACCCGATAACCCGACCCGTGAACCCGAACCCGACCCGAATTGCCACCCCTAGTCTGAAGTAGTGTTTAGATTCACCGTTTATTAAAAAGAGAGATTTTTATTGATCTCCTCATTAAGATTAACAAGGGTTTGGGCTCACACAATAAGTGAAAAAGAAACACCCCCTTAGTTATATTGCATGCGTTACAACTAGGGGTGTTAGTAGGGTCGGGTTGACCCGACCCGAACCAGATAAAGCTTATCGGATTTGGTTAAAAAACTTTGTCGGGTTATTTTAACCCGAACACGATAACACGTTAGTGTTATCAGGTCGGATTCGGGTTAGATAATTAATGTTGTTGGGTTATCGGGTCAACCCGATAAGACCTGATAGTCTATAATGTGTAAAACTTTTTGGTGACTAAATCTTCTCTTCATGCAAGTTGTATACAAAAAGATGCTAGTCATTGGTGATTATTAGTGCTAACTGTTTTAAAACTTTTATTTGTTAGACTCATATTTGGTTATTAGTGCTAACCATTGTAGCGCTAATTTCATCAATTGCTTCTCCAACCAGGCAAGTGTTAGATTTTATTAGCTCTTTACCTTTTCTCATTTTTGAAAAGTCACAAACAGTTTCATTAATACAGGCTTTGTGCCTAGTTATTAATGATGAGTTTAAGAGAGGTATTGACATTCATGAGAAAGACCATTGGTTCCTCTTAGCTCGATAAACAGAAGATGGAATTATTACTTTGTACCTGATAACCCGAATCACCCGACCCGAATATCACCCGAACCCGATAACCCGATTCCTTATCGGGTCTGGTTGCGGGTGAGTTTTTAAAAATCAAAACCCGACTCAACCCGACCTGGTAACACCCCTAGTTACAACACCGGACCAACCACAATTCCAACAACTTTGGGGTCGTCGTTGATGTATCAACGCGTGCTGGAAACGGAAAAGACAAAGACAAAAAAAAAAAAAAAAAAAGGGCTAGAAACGGCTTTTTTTTTAACTAAACACAATTAATTTATATAAACTCTTTACACACATTTTTTTTTACACACAAACACTATACTTCAATTCCCACTTTCATATTTTCACACACAAACTATAAAAAATGTCTTAATATCCTAATAACGATCCGTTTTTCAACAACCTCATCGGGATCACACCTTCATCCGCAAACTTGATACCATCACATTCTCAATATTCCGCGATCGATAGCCAATACAGTATGCAGACTTACATACCCGAGCAATTATATCACTTTCAACAGCAACAAATTCTTAACCAAAATTTCCAAAATCTACAACAAAATCCACCACAATTCCATCAACCACCACCACCACCACCAACCTCATAACTACAACCACCAACCGAAACCCACGAACAAAGGACCAAAAGAAAAGGAAAACTATCCGCAAAAAAACCAAAAGACCCGAAACCCACAACCACAACTGAAACCGAAACCGAATCCGGTCCAATTTCCTTTCATTCGTTATCGGATTAAGACACGTTATTAGCCGTGTGTTACGTTACCATTTTCGAGGATAACAAAGTCGGAAGTGACCAAAGCAACGATTCGTTTTGTTACAAGATTCTTCACGTGTTCAACAAAACTAATTGTCAGAAACGTAACAAGGTCATGTTGACGAGTAAGTGGCATAAGTTGAATCATAATTGCCAAAAGTTCAACGTATCTACAAACGTTTACAGCGTTTGGGTTGTAATGGAGAAAACAAAGTTGATTTTATGAACCGCATTAGGCAAGCATATCGCGAAGAGTCGAAAGGAATATCGTTTTCTCAAGACGGGCCTAGGCTATTTTGAAAAAGCACGCCAAGTGGTAAGGGTGTTCAAAAAATCCGACAAACCGACAAACCGAGCCGATCCGCTCAATCCGAAACCGTAAAAAGCTGATAACCGAAGAAACCGAAACCGAGAAAATCCGAAACCAGAAAAAACCCGCTCATCACGGTTCTGTTTTGGTTTTTACTTTTAGTTATCTGCGGTTACCCGAACCGAACCGTGTATAATATACATGTAGGTTTCAACAAACCATTCATAAAAATGAACAAGTATTAAATATATTATTGCACTACTTTTATCGTATAACGCATTTTTACTTACCTAATATGATCATTTACTAACGTCCATGGATTACATATGATTAAAGTGATTATAGCCTATAAACGTCAAATAAATAGTATTAGTTATTTTGTTACATATGATAATTTGAATGTTTTTATTGCGACTGAACAACTTTACAATGACTTTAATCTCTTCAACGTTATTTAATTTTACTAGAATGACATATTATATTCTAATTTTGGATATTTTTCGCCCGATTTGATTCGATTAATTTTTAAAAATGGTTAACAGTGACCCGAACCGCGGGTAACTGCTCATTTCGGGTATCCGCATGTCCGGTTACCCACCTAGTACGGTTCGGTTTCAATGAACTACCCGCCTCACGATGGATAGTTAAAATCTTTAACCGAACCGAGTCGAACCGCCCGTGAACACCCCTACCAAGTGGGACGTGACTGAGGCTGTTAAACCGATTGATCTTATCGGACATGACGAGCTATTCGGAGATGATCCTAGACCACGTCCCCCCGACAAACCACGTTCCTCGAAAAAAACTAAATCGGAAAACACGTCGAGTACCGCGGGAAGTAACCCGTCGGAATTTGGGGTTACTTTACAAAATGAGTTTAGATTCAAACGTGAAGTTGAAGCCGCCCAATCGGCGTACGTGGTGTCGAAAGAGAAAGACCGAACAATAATGCGGTTGGAAGAAATGAAGTTTCTCGCGCTTAACACCAAGGAAATGTCAGATGGTGACGCCTACTTCATCAACTTGCAAAAAGAAGAAATCCGCGAAAAACATGGAATGAGCCACAATTAGTCGTCTTTGTTAATTTTTTTTCGTACTTTTTTTACAATTTTTGGTTTTTTTTTTTTTTTTTTGGTTTTAATATTGTAATTTTTATTTTTATTTAATGCATGAAAAATTAGTTTGTTTGAAAAAATAGAAAATAAAATAAAATGGTGGGTAAAAAAAAAGGGTGTTCTTAACATGTTACTAGTGAGGGAGTATTTTGGTGTGTTGATGTTTAAAGTATGAATGCTAAGGTGGCACCAAAAAGTGTGTTTTAACATGTTACCATACCCAAAGCTTTAATACTGAATTTACTACGTACAACTCCTTTGACCATGTGTAATGGCCTTAGCTTTTTTTTTTTTTAACGACATAATTATATTAAGAAAAAAGTTAGTAGTAAGGAACTAGAAACTATAGAGAACAAATACAAATCTAGAAATAAACAAAGCTACACTATCTAGATTCCTACTAAGCCTTTAGCTGTGAGGACTGCAAAAAGGATGAAAAAACTCTTGCCAATTACAGAGAACCGAGACAAGAGACAAATCCTCACCCACGGAGGTCGAGCCACCGGTTTCCACTCCGGAGTGTTTTTGATGCAAACCCATACAAGCCCTAGGGAAAATTACAGACTAATGTAAGTAGGGTTTTTCAACCAAGTAACCCAATTGAAATTAGACTTACAACGACTAGAACACCACGTATAAGACAACTGAACAATGTCTTCGAAAATGAGATCCCGCCTAGGCTGATGAATGCCGAAAACTCTTTGATTTCTGAAACGCCATAAAATCCACCACATCACATAACAAACACCTTCAAAAATTTCTTTCAAACCTTTAGGCATCCGAATGCTTTTGAGCCAAGAGAGCCACTCATCATACGAAACAATATCCGGAGTGTAATGGCCTTAGCTTGGATGCGTCTCACTGCCCATGTGGCACCAACAAGTTGCGTCCCACCAATTACAAAGCCTCCTCTCAGACGCGTTTGAAGCCAAGAAAAAACAAAAGTTGGTCGTATATGCGATCGAGTTGTGTTGTATGTTTGTGTATGTGGGGTTTTATTAAATAATTTCTCGGGGTACTTTTTTGGTAGTGTCTTTGACATTTTTATTACAATAATTTGGTCATAAAGTTGTTCCGAAGAGAAAAGCTAATATAACAGTGGGGATATTAGTATTTTAAGGGTCACCATTAAACTTAGCTATACAGTTTCAAAACATGACTAAAGAAGTAAGAATAATTATCATCTAATCAAATATTTGATTATATCAACTTTAGTCGCTATTAACACCTATGCAAAAACCTCAAAGAATGCAATGGGCACAAATATCACCGTTCTGTCTTTAAATAAGTGTCTGGTTTTAACTCTTTAAAGTTAATTTTTTTCAACTTTAATCTTAATATTTTTTTTTCTTTTTTTTAAATATATATATAATACTTGATGCAAAATATATGAATGAATCGGGTTTTAAATATATTTTCATTTGTATAATTTTCATCAAGTATTATATATATACAAACAAAAATATTTAAGATTAAAGTTAAAAATAAATATTTCAAAAAATAAAAATTAGACACTTATTTAAAGAAGGAAGGAGTACATGATATGCTTTTGCCTTTGGACGATGTAATGTCATCTATTTTAGTTTAGTTAAATTGTGATTGATGTAACTATTCTATTATACTTTATGTTTTTTCAATAAATCATACTACTCCGTATTTTCTATGAGAAGTTACTTTCTACGAAGTATATTTTTAAACTGGTTTAATTATTATAGTTTTCAAACCATAAAAAAAAGTATGGAATAAAAAACTATTACTCCGTACAAGTTAATGGAAAATACAATCTAATGAGAGAGGAAGATTACACTATGAAAATATATTAAATGTAGGTAATTTTACACTACATCTAAAGTTGTCATTATTCAGTTTTAAATCAAAGCTTTCAACATCAAAGCCATAAAAATAATAATTAAGACAATGACATACATGTAAACATGGGCATTGAATTTTTTAATTTGATCAGCATTTGACGTTTTTTACTTTTGTAATTTGAATAACGAATTTTGATACTCCCATCATATTGATAACAATGCTTTTCTTTGTAGTGAAAATACATTTGAAGTGAAAATTTAGAGTAATAACTAGAATATGGAATTTATTTAGATTTACTAATTGAACAAAAAAATAAAAAGTTTCATTTCTTAAAGAAAGAAAAAGCATTTCAGACTTTATTTTTATATTTTTGAACTTAAGTATAAGTTAATATTACTTTCTTACCAACCAATAAAATTTACAGTAAAGTGTAATGTTGATGGATTAGAACTTTTCACCCAAGTTTGATTCAAACTACTAGCAATTTTTGTGTTGAATTTTCTATACATCTATAAATTCTGACATATATTTCTTGGAATTTATATTATAAAACAAACCATACTATTATTATATTTAAATGAAATTAATATAAAAAATCTCATGTAGGTGGTTACGAATTGGTCGTCTATATGAACTTCAATCAAAAAATTAGTTATGTATATGCCATTTTTCTTGGTTTATCTTGCGTATCCAAAATTCCAAACGTTTAAAAATTAAAGATGTGGTTGAATCATATTAGTTCATTTTTAATCGACGTGGCTATGTTTGGCGCGGAGCTTTTTGTAGCTTTTTTGGGCGATGAGCGGTGGGCAATGAGCTTTTTGATTTTTATTGTTTGTTTGGCAAAGGAGCGGTGAGCTTTGCTATTTTTTAGGAAAGCTCATTTTTCCAATGCTTCTTTAAAAAACTGTGAGCTGTGGCTACTGCTCACAGCTCACTACTCACAGCTCACTGCTACTTTTACCAAACATAGCCAAAATACGGGAGTTTAAATAAATCACATGTCAATAGCGGAGTATCCGAGTGTTGTGGCAACGGGTATCCCAAAACTACAATTTTTGGTGAAATATGTTTTTCAGTTTTATGTTTTTCAATACAATAAATTTACGGATGATGACAATTTTATGTTTGAATAAAATTAAGCGCTGTCAAACTTACTCTTATAAACACTGTAAATTACTCCCGTGATATTACGGCGACACAAAGGCGGGTTGGTAATATTATGGACTTATGAGGTCAAATTGTTTGAGAGTGACTTATAGTCATAAGTAAGTGAGATACAATGTCAATTCATTACATTTATACGGTATAAAAATATACACCTACTAATTATTAAGCATTATATTTATTTTAGATTTTTTGCAACATAACGTTTTAAAAAGTAAATTTGCATCATGTTAAGAAAAATTAGTTCCACAGATATACACCTTTTAAAGTGTTTTTTTTTTTTTTTTTTTTTTTTGGTATTGTTCAAATCTTGTGAAATGTATGCAAAAAATGCTTATAAATGCAAATAAAAATCATGTTGAGTTAATTATGAAGAGCTATCTAATAAATCATGTATATATGAGTAACAACATCTCCTTTAATAAATTTGACCCCGTTTTTATAGAAAACATTTATTTTGTTTTTGCGGTTGATTTTTTCCAAAAATTTCAAAAGTTGTCTGATTGGTTATCGATGGCGCTCGTGCGATTAAATCATATTTTTCGAACTTTGTAACTCGTTAATTCCAACAATTTCAATTCTATCGATTTATTTGTGTTTTTTTGTATAAAAAGTATACAAGTCAAAATAAAGAATGAATGGGGTATTCAAAATGTTGTGTAAATAATTTAATACAACCATTTGTATTGTGTACATGATGTATTAACACTTGTATTGCTTAAAAATACATTAAGAGTTTCTTACAAAATTAATTTGAGAAAATATCGTTCATGCATTATATTTAGTACTAGCAGGGTACCTGCGCATTGCGGCGGCGGGTACCCTAAAAATATTTTTTTTCTTTGAATCATGCATTCTAATTTATTATTTTCTTTTAAACAAAAAATGTACGGATATCAAAAATTACATGTGACGTATTTCAACTCTTTAACTAATAACAGTGTTTTTCATTATACGATTGTGATAATAAATATTTATTGAGTAATGTTTTTTCGTCACTCAAAATATCTATTTGATTTATATAAAGCTAAGTTTTATGGATACGGGTGTTAAAAAAATATGTGAAACCGACAAATTGAGTCGACCCGCTCAATCCAAAACTGCAAAAAATGATAACTAAGAAATTGATAAACCCTCTTATCGCAGTTCGATTTTGGTTTTTATTTTTAAATATCAGCGATTACCCGAATCGAACCATGTTTTATATACATGTAGTTTTAAACAAATTTCCAACGGATTAGAAATATTGCAGTATGATAAAATACAGAGAAAAATATTTTGTCATTTTAGCTTTCTTTATATTTCTTAAATTGTAGTTTTTGTGTTTGAATAATTTGTACTTAATATGTTTTATTATTTGTATTATTTAATTCTTAGTTTTAAGTATTTTAGTGACATTTAATGCAAGAATTGTGTTTAAGTTGGTTGTACAATATGTTTGATAATTTGTATTTCTTATGTAGGGGTATTTTAGTAATTCCATTAATTATTTATTTACCACAATAATTGCTCACTTAAAATTAAGAAAGATGGTGCTTGTATAGTTTTAGGGTTGTAAAGTATTGTACAATAAGCTTTTAAAGTTATAAAACTTAAAATTAAGAAAGAGGATGCTTCCTCTTTTATATGTATTATATTTTAAATAAGACATGTCTTTATTTTTATTATTTTGTTCATATTCTAAAAATTATTGATTTGGGGGTTACAAATCATCTTAGGGCATGCTTGTTTTGAGGGTATAGAATCAAAAGAATGGATTTAATGATAAAACAATTGTTTGGTTGGAGTTTTCTGAATCAAAACAGTGAATGATTTCCAAAAAGTGATTCCATACAAAAATGGGTGGTTTTGAGTCATTCCTCTTACACAAGTGAGACCTCTATTTTTCATTACCTCTCATTTAAACTATATATGTACGAACTCACCATATTCTTTTCACATTCTTTCTTATTTTAGTATTTAAATAATATTTTTAAGAGTTAACTACATTTTTGGTCCTCGTGGTTTACCGGGTATAACGATTTTGGTCCAATAGTTTCATTTGTAACGGATCTTGTCCTATATCCGATGACCCGTAACACTTTTAGTCCATTTTTACTAATGCCGTCAGTTTGACTTTCGTTGACCATTAAAAATGAGGATATATTCGTCTTTTCATCCCCCACCCACTAAAATTAAAAACCTATCTTCTTCACCAGACCACTTATCTTCATTTGATCTAAACATAAACTTCAACCTCTCTTCATTTTATCTTCCAAACTCACATAATCCTATCCAACACCACACAAAATCCAAATCCTTGATCTAAACACAAAATCCACCACCCACTTATCTTCCAAATCCTCGATCTAAACACAAAATCCAAATCCGGCGAGTCAAACCGGCGAACACAAGAAACCGACTCACTATGGCGATAACTATGGCGATAGCCATGACGAATTAAGATTTGTGTTTGCGATAACTATGGCGATAGCCATGACGAATTAAGAACAACTCCAACTATGGGTTACGGTGGTTGTAAGAGTGATGGTGAGGGTCTTGGTTATGTCTAGGTATTAGGATAATTGTTGTTGGTTTTGATTGATTTGTGAGCTCGATTTGAGTTTGTTTAAGATTGTTGTAGTTGGTTAGATATTATGGGGTTGGGGCTTTGATAGCTCTACCTTAGTGTGGAACGTTTTGTTTGTTCTTAATTGAGATATTTATGTATTGAATGTGTTTAGCATGCGGAATCTACTACAACACACTTTAAAAGAACACAAGATGGTGAGTTTGAGTAAATGAGAGAATGCAATGAACAAAGAACACAACTTTGGTTAGAACAAAACGATTCAATATTATTGATGAAATAATACGGATGATCTAAGTATCACCAGGATTACAAAGTAATCTTGAATCTAAGATTTGTAAAAAGGATTTGTGATTCGAAGTAACTAAGTTACTTGAGAGATAGTTTGGTTCGTGGTTATTAGTTGTGAAAGATGCATGCATGAAGAAGTGACTAAGATATCCTTTTATAAGATAAGGATATCTTATTACATGTTGTCAAGTAGATGAATATAATACTATACTTTGACTATTATGGCGCCTACAATTAAATACAACTACCCATGTACACTCTGATATATTCTTCTGTCACCACAGAAGACTATTCTACTTCTACATAACGTATAACAATGTACAAAGATTAATAATTCAACTAAATATCTATTACAAAATATCTAATCGACAAAACAGAAGCTTGGCAGGCTCTTCATTAGCTAGCAGTACCTTCTACCCAGAAGGTACTGGTAGAACATCTTCGTACACTACAAAATCAACTAGCAGGCTCTTCTCATCATTGGCAGGCTCTTTGACTTTGATCATTTTATTCCCAACAATCCTCCCCTAAACTTGTTATTTCCATTAAAATACACAAGTTTCTGATGAATAAAATACATACCTTGAGGATTTGAGAACTCTTCCAAAAACCTTACTTTCTATCCTTCCTTTTTCTTTCATATTGCTCAGATATGCTCCTCAGCAAACTCTGAACAATCTCTGAGTTTTCTTCATCCTTGTCACACCTTAATCTCTTGGAGATCATAGCTTTAAGCACTTCATAGCTAAGAGGATACTCTTTCTCAGCTAACATAAAAAGTTCTATCCCACTCTGTGTGAAAAGATGATGAGTATGGCTATGACTTAGAAATTCCCAAGTTGTTGTAGGATCATAATAGGGAAATTTCCAATGAACATCCTTGGGATCAGGATCAAACATTCTATTGAATTCCACCCAAAGCTCTTGTTCCTTAGCATCTGTACTAGAATTTGTAGCTAACCTAATCTGCACTAGATTCCACAATTCTTCCAAATCTGCTCTATCAGATGCTCTAACTAAATTTTCAAAATTCTTGAAGATAGCAGACTGTCCCCCAACCCTTAATATTTTCCATGACTTACCAAATCTATCATGGTGTATTTCCCAATCAATTATAGGGTGTCTAGACCTAATTGGATCAGCATGAATGATAGTAGGTAAAGTAATCAACATTTTACTTACTTGCCCTTGATCCAATTTTGCTACTTCTTTCTTCTGAGCATCTTCCTTCTTCTTAAATGGATGTACATCAGATGGAACATTATAGTAAAGATTCTTGTAGGCTTGAAGATATAAAAAGAAGATTTCATCAGCAGATTTCTTCTTAAGTTGATAATCAGTCCAATTTGCCTGATTCTTCAAAAATTTCTTCATAAAGATTGTTTGATCTTTGTTAGTTTTGCCCACTTTAAAACCTCTCTTCTGACTTTCCTTCATCTTCTCAAAAATGTCAGCCAAAGCTGCTTCTTTGTATTTCTTGTTGATGAAAGATTCAAGTGCTTCAGTCTTCTCATCAGAATTGAGTGTCTTGTCATTTACTATATTTGCTGCATGACCTTTCACAATTGGATCATTGTTAATAATCCATAACATCTGTGCATCAAAGGTCTCTTGAGCAATTTGAGTATCAAGAAGAGCTTGAGCAGCTTCTTCAGCTTCTTTCTGCTCTTTCATTTCTTCAAGCATTCTTGAAGCTTCTCTAGCTTTTAGCTCTTCTTCTTGAACTCTTTTGGCCTCTTCTTCTCCTAAAGCCATCTGAATTTGCTGAGTTCTTTTCAACTTCTTGGACTTTGGCTCATCTTCAATTAGAATACCTTTGCCCTTATCCTTTGGAGGTGAATCTTGTGATGGAGCAGAAGATTGCTCATCAGCAATTAAAACCCTCTTTCTCTTGTACACTCTCTCAGCAGACCCTTTATATCCCATAGCCAATAGCCTTTCTCTCCTGGCAGACTCTTCTTCTGCCCTAGCAGGCTCTTGCCCTGCTCCAACAGGCTCTTCATCATAAACTTGAGTTCCATCATGGAATTCAAATTGAGCCTGTTCCTCCTCTTCTTCCTCATCTTCAGACATATCCTTCCTCCCCTTTTTGGAAGAGTGATCTATCCTATCAGCATCTGACTGTGAAGAACTAGATAAAACAACCTTTGCAGACTTTTTACCTTTTAACTTCTTCACTTCACCCTCCAATCTCTTAACCCTCTTAACCAATTTGATGTTGATCTTAGAAAACCTTTCATTTTGACGTTTAAGAGCTTTCTCTAAGAACTTCACCTTGTCTTTCAACTCTTGCATTGTCTGAGGTGATTGGGTTTGTGATGTATGATGTGGGGATGGTGGTGGTGTTGCTGATGGTACTGGAGATGGTGTTGGTGATTTTTGATGTGTTTGTGAAATGAAACCATGTGAAGAACTGGATGATGGTGTATCAGCAGATGGTGTTGGTTCTTCTGGATGTTGTGGTACCATTTCATCAAAAAGTGGAACTTCCTCCCCTCTAAAACCAATTCTCATATTTGAAAATACTTTTTGAGAAAGTTTTGGTGTTTCATAAACTGAGTCTGTGGGAAGTAACACATGTTGTAATTTTCCAATGATGCATCCAATGAATCTTGGATACATCAAAAATTTTGTTTTAATATCCACATTGTTTATCAATCCTTCAAAAATATATTTAGAAAAATTGTATTTTCTGTTTGTAGCTAAGCAAATGAGAGCAGAAGCCATGTTGCCACTAAATTGCTCCCAAGAGGTTTTCTTCTGGCTCAAACAGTGAAGGATTGTGTGAATCAAAAATCTCCATTGTGGAGTAAGATGCTTTTTCAGAAAAGTGAGTTTGTTGAACTCAGCATGATACCCCATTCTTGTTAAATTTTCAAAAATTTCAGTATCTGGTAACTGACTAATACCATCAGAATCATCCAAATGAAGATGTCTTCTTATGGATGACTCAGTAAGAGTCAAATGTTTACCATCCACTTTGGCTTTTATTCTTTGTTCCCCATTTTCAGAAGTTTTAATTTTAGCAGATTCCCAAAATTGTAAAATTTGATTTTCATAAATAGTGGGATTGACTAGCAAAGCAAACCTGATGTAGGAGTTGTTTAAAAAGTCCACTACTTGATGAAATGAGGCATTATCCTCTGACTTCTCCAAAAATGCTAACTGATTGTGACGTTGAACAAAGTTTAGATCAATTGTGGAAGTCATAATGAAAATTTTGAATATGATGGTGGGATTTGTTGGTAGTACTGGTAGAAGATGAAAGATGTATGTGAATTATGATAATGACTGATGAAAGAAGATATGAGAGAATTACTTTTAACCGACAATAATAAAGATTAAAATAAGTAAGTGAAAAGGCGGTTAAAAAGATCTTTTATATGTAAAATATAATATAATATATTCATCAGTGAATTACATAACTACCCCAACGGCTAATTTTAACTACCAGGCCTAAAGGCTAAAACTTTTTCTGACAGGCTCAACGGCTATCTAGCAGTACCTTTGTACTCTAGCAGTACCATTTTTGTACTAGCAGTACCTTTGAAAGTTTTTAAAAATCCCTTATAGTTTTTAGCAAACTACCAGCTATCAACGGATTTGAGTTGTCTTTACCAAAAGCCGTTTGCTTAAGGACTAGCTAACTATTTACAATTAAGTATGGTCAGTTAACAACCATATAGTTTTTGGTAAACTATCAACCATTAACGGATTTGATTTGTCTTTACCAAAAGCCGTTTGCTTAAGGACTAGTCAACTCTTAAGTTTGTGAAAACTTGGTGAGATGAATACCAAAAGCCATGATGGCCCAAAAGATGGTGCAATTTCCTTGGATGGAGGAAATTTGAATCAGGCATTGATGCTGTGTATCTTGGATGATTGGCTCAACAAGTGAAATCATCTAATAGCATGCCTTTGAGTTGAAAACATTTCTTAGTTTGATCTAGATAGAACTTTCTCCTTGAGAAATGCTTCATCCCTTCTAGATATGTGATCTAACTATCTCTTTTTCAACTCTGCATCATCTTGTATGCTCTTGTCTTTTCATAAATTGGTCTTTCTTCCATTCTGGGCTATTAATTCCTCCCCTGAGATTGTTATTTCTCCTGAAATGAATAAAACTTTTGTTGCCCCTTTTGTTTGAAAGAACTCTTGTTTTGTTATTAACCTGAAATGTGTTAGTTGCAAACCAAAAGAACAAAGTGTAGAACACTTGATCTATAACATTTTAAGTATTCAAGCCTTTAAATGAACAAAACATAGCAATTTTGTATCAGCAGGACCAATTATGAACTAACAGGACCTTTTGACTAACTAGCAGTACCATGTTTAAAATCCAATACCAGTTAATATTATGAACAAAAACATATGATTTTCAAAGATTTATCATTCCAATACCTCCTACAAGATATTTGAATCTACCTAAATCAAAAGCTTTGGTGAGAAGGTCTGCATAATTCTTTTCAGAATCAATTTTAACAACTTGAATTAACCTTTTCTCATTGCAATCCCTTATGAAATGGTGTCTGATTTCAATATGTTTTGTTTTTGAGTGTTGAACTGGGTTTTTAATGATACAAATAGTACTGCTATTGTCAATATAAATAATGGTGTTAAGAAAATTGTACCCATAGTCAAGCATTTGATTTTGGATCCAAAGAACTTGCCCACAACAACTTGCACCAGCAACATATTCTGCTTCAGTTGTAGAGTTGGCCACCATTGTTTGTTTCTTGCATTGCCAGGAGATTAGTCTGCAACCAAGAAATTGACATCCACCAGTTGTGGATTTTCTGTCTAGTGTTGCACCAGCATAGTCACTATCCGAATAAGCCACCAATTCAAAAGATGATTCCCTTGGATACCAAAGACCCAACCTAGGTTGACCCTTAAGATATCTAAAGATTCTTTTGACTGCTGTGAGATGAGAGATCTTGGGATGTATTTGAAACCTTGCACATACACATACTGAGAACATGATATCTGGTCTTGATGATGTAAGATACATCAAAGACCCAATCATTGATCTATAATTGTGCAAATCCATATCTTCTCCATCAGCATCTTTGATTAGCCCTTTGTCTGGATCCATTGGTGTACTTGCAACCTTAGAATCAGCAAAATTGAATTTTCTTAGGATCTCTGCTACATACTTATCTTGGCTGATAAATATGCCTTCTTTTGATTGTTTCACTTGGAGACCTAAAAAGAAAGTAAGTTCCCCCATGGAACTCATCTCAAACTTACTGTGCATAAGTTTTTCAAATTCTACACACAAGCCTTGGTTTGTTGATCCAAAGATTATGTCATCAACATAAATCTGAACTAACAAGATGTCTTTCTTTGTCCTTTTGATGAACAAAGTTGGATCAATCCTGCCTCTTTGGAATCCACTTTCTAGTAGAAAACAAGCCAATGTTTCATACCATGCCCTTGGAGCTTGATGTAGACCATACAAAGCCTTGGTAACTTTGTAAACTTTATCTGGATACTCAGCATCAATGAAGCCTGGAGGTTGAGATACATATACTGGTTCTTCAATTTCACCATACAAAAATGCACTCTTAACATCCATTTGATAGACAGTGAAGCCTATGAATGAAGCATAGGCTAAGAAAAGCCTAATTGCTTCAAGTCTTGCAACTGGAGCAAACACTTCTTCATAATCTACCCCTTCCTCTTGAGTATATCCTTGTGCTACCAATCTAGCCTTGTTCCTGATCACTATACCCCTTTCATCCTTCTTGTTTCTGAACACCCATTTGGTTCCAATTGCCCTATGACCTCTGGGTAAATCAACCAATATCCAAACCTTCTGAATCTTGAATTGGAGAAGCTCTTCTTGCATAGCTTCCACCCAACTTGCATCATCTAAAGCTTTGTTTATGTTTTTGGGTTCAGCCTGAGATAGAAAACATGAAAACAGGCATATATTGGAATTATCATTATTCTTTTCTTCATAAAGAGAGGAGATTAACCCTTCTTCATTTGAGGATAAGACTTGAGATAAACCAACTTGAGATCTTGTTCTAACACCAGAAGTTATGCTTCCAATCACATCATCAGTTGAGTGATCTTTGAGAATTCTAGTGTTTGGTGTTTTAGGAACTTCATATGTAGTTGGAAGATTGCTAATCCCAACTTCTTCTTGAAAAGAATCATCTATTTGAACATTCAATGGCTCAGCAGTACCAATACTTGTACTAGCAGGACCATCTGAAGAACTGGCAGTACCATTGTCATTAGCACCACTCTCTTGATTCTCTTGATTCTGAGTTCCTTGATCTTCTTCATTGCCTTCTTTTGTTGTGTTTGAAGGTCCTTCTTCATTTGAAGATAGATCCATACTTTTCCAAATTGGCATCCAGATGAAATCTTGATTTTTAGGAATTTCAACATTTTCTTCAGAACCTGCATTTTCATTAGCATTTGTACCTGTAACAGGCACATAATTCATAGATTCTGAAAGCCTATCAACATCAAACATCCAATCTGGTCCAACTCCTTTCACATTTGCTAGTTTCTCTTGAAACTCTATGTGAAGATTCTCTTCAACTAGCCTAGTGCATGTGTTAAACACTCTATAGGCCTTACTTTGCAAGGAATACCCTATCAAAAAGCCAACATCTGCTTTTCCATCAAATTTGCCTAAATGATCTTTGGTATTGAGAATAGTAACCTGACAACCAAAAGGTCTCATAAAACTTAAAGATGGTTTTCTACCAAAGAAAAGTTCATAAGGTGTTTTTCTATGTGGTTTTGTCACAAGAACCCTGTTTTGTACATAACAAGCAGTACCAACTGCTTCAGCCCAAAATGAAATAGGCAACTTAGAGTCTACTAACATAGTTCTAGCAGCCTCTATAAGTGTTCTATTCTTTCTTTCTGCTACTCCATTTTGCTGAGGTGTTCTAGCTACACTAAACTCTCTTTTTATGCCTTTTTCCTTGCAAAAGTCATCCATAACTCTATTCTTGAACTCTGTCCCATTGTCACATCTGATGACCTTAACCTTCTTATCAGATTGGTTTTCTACCTCAGTGATATAGGTTTTAAGTGTCTCACTAGTTTCATGTTTGGATCTTAAGAAGAAAACCCATGAAAATCTACTATAGTCATCAGTAACAACCAGACAATATTTCTTTCCATTCAAGCTGCACACATTAGTAGGACCAAAGAGATCCATATGAAGCATATGTAAAGCCTGAGTAATAGAGTTTTGGGTCTTGGGCTTACAAGAAGCTCTATGTTGTTTGCCTTTTAGACAGTCAACACAAGTTTGGTCGTTTTGGAAAATCTTTTTGGGTAAACCTCTTACTAAATCATATTTTGCAATAGTGTTGATTGTTTTAAAGTTTACATGACCAAGCCTTCTATGCCAAAGCATAGATTCATCCAATGAGGCCTTTGCTATCAAACAGGTTAAACCTTCTTTGGGATCAATGTTCTTTAAATTGACACTATACATATTGTTCCTTTTTGGAATTTTAAGAAGGATCTGACTTTCATCAGGCATCTTAAAATCAGAAGAAAGAACCATACATCCATTGTCAGTAAATAGAACATTGTTCTTTTTGTCACACATTTGTGAGACACTAAGAAGATTAAACTGAAGTTCTTTCACAAAATACACATTTTCAAAATCTATTTTACTGGTTTTAATAGTACCTTTACCAGTAATCTTTCCTTTAATTCCTCCCCCAAAGGTAACATATCCTCCATCAAATGTTTGGAAATCTGAGAGGAATGACATGTTGCCTGTCATGTGCCTGGAACACCCACTATCAACATACCCTTGATCTTCACTATCAGATGAATGTTCCTGCACATGAATAAACACATTAGTTTCCTTGGGGTACCCAAGCCATGACAGACTTGGGTTTGCCTCTTGCATCAATGAAGTCAAACCTTTTCAGGATTGTTGATGCACCTTTTGATTGGATTGGTTTCCAAATCCAACATGCTGAGGACTTAACAGCACTTTCCCTTTTAATCCATTGTGTGGTCTTTGGTCTATCAGTACCAATTTTGGCAGTACCATTTAGTCTTGCAGGACCTTTGGTTTTTGGACTCCAAACTTTTGTTTTGACCACATTTATCTTTTGAATAGGATTCTTCTCAACTTTTGGTACACTTTTGAAAGTGTTTCTTGTACCCTTTTCAGTTGATTTTGTAATAACAGGCTTATGTTGTCTAACAGTATGATTATCTTTTGTAGTGTTAGACTTAACAAAACTTTTTCTGGGTTGAGTAACATTTGTTTTAGCTTTTGATTTACTCCCAGAAACCCATTTATTACAATAAGCATGAAGATGATTAAAGCTACCACAATAATAACAAGCTTTATTAAACATAACAAAGTCATCACCTAATTGTTGTGATTTAAGGTTGTTCCAATTTCTTTGGCTTCCCCTAGGTTTGTTATTACATTTTTTTACAACTTTCAACTGTCTTCAAAACAGTTTTGGCTTTAGCTTTAACTTCTACTTTCTTAGGACTGGATGGTCCTACTTTGATTCCTTTAATAGGAATAGTCTCATCTTCATCATCATCAGATACCCAATCCTCAATAATTAGGACATCTGGTCTCTTCTCAGTGAGCACCTTGGAGAGTGAGACATTCTTAGCACTCTCAGAAGGTTCACCTATCACTACAGGTTTAGCTAATGGTTTTGCAACAAATTCATGTAAACCTGATGCAGCAAGATCACTACCTTGTGGACAAGGAATTCCTCTATAAGGTGGAGGACAATTATTATATCCTATCCCTGATTTTATTTTCTTATTCAACTGAGTCTCAACTATGCTCTTAGTACACTCAGAAGCATTTTCCAATTTAGTAACAGTCAGTTGAATATTGTCTCTAGCTAATGTCACTTTAGTGCACTCTGTCCTTACCATTTCTATTTCTCTATCTTTCAAAAATATTTGTCTTTGAAGAGCATTTTTAGCATCAGTAAAGGTAAGTTCATTTTCTCTATAGTGAGTGATTTGTTTTTCTAGCTTGGACATACCACACTTATGGTCAAATAAGGTTTGAATGGTTTTTCTATGTTCTAATACTTCTGTATCATAAGCTTTACTTATGATTTTTAATTCTTTAAAAGATTCACAATCATTAGGACATTTGATAATTTGTACCTCAGGGGTGGAGAATGCCATCAAAGCCAATTCATCAGAAGTTGACTCATCTTCACCCATGAAACTCCAGTCAAAACCCATGCCATCTATAGCAACCATTGCTTTTGGCTCAGCAACTTCAACAACCTTACTCTTGCTTTCAAAGCTTCCTTTCTTCTCAAAGCTTCCTTGGTTTCTATTGTCAAACCCTCTACCTCTGTCATCCTGCCTCTTAGGTCTTCTACACTCTCTAGAGTAGTGACCTTTCATGTGGCAGTTGTAACACTCCACCTTTGACTTATCATAGCCAGCAGGCTCACTTCCATCTATCAGTATCTTCTTGCCAGTCCTCATCATCAACTGCTTAGCTCTAATGCTTAAAAGTGAAAGTTGCCACTTTAGGTCCATTACTTCAAGATCATCAGGATGAATCTCTTGAAGGTCTTCAAATGTTAATACAGACCCATTGTGTTGAGATGTAAGAAAAGCACACCCAATTGTTTCATCCAAAATGGACTTGGTGCTACTAGAAGTATTAGCAGTACCAAAGGTTGTGTTAGCAGTACTTTCTTCTCTGCCTCCTTTGTCTTCATGATCAACCTTTGAAATGTTTGGGGATGAAACAAATGCCATATTTCCTGAGCTTGACCCAGTAGTCTTCTTAACTTCATGTTCTACAATCTTGAAATTGTTGTAGAGATCATTGAGACTCATCTGGTCAATATCTGACTTGTTCTTCCATACAATGACATGCATAGACCATTCTGAAGGTAAACTCCTAAGAAATTTAGAGTTTAGGTCTTCTTGAGTTATCATCACTTCATGGATGGCTAACTGACTTGCAAGCTTCTGAAGTCTATTGAACATACTGTCCAAAGACTCATTGGTTGTGGCTGTGAAGTTCTCAAATTGTTGTTTGAGAAGGGTTTTCTGTGTTTTCTTGGTAGCATCATTACCACCAAACCTAGCCACAATAGCTTCAAAGAGGGTTTTGGCATCTTTGTATTTGTTAAAAATCAGAAGTTGATCATTTGGAATAGTCATCAGTAGCATACTCCTTGCCTTGAGATCATTTTTCTTCTGAATTCTTTCATCTGCATTCGATGGTTGGGTTTGTATTGTTGTTACAAGAGCATCATTTACTGTTGTTGTGGTGGTTTGGGGTTTAAATGAATTGCCTTGTTCAATAATCTCCCAAAGTGCATAATCCTGCACTTGAAAGTATTGTTCAACCCTGAGTCGCCACATTTCAAACTCATTTTGTTTCAGTAATGGAAGTTTAGCTGCAACATTTGTCTGAATATGTTCAACATCCATTTTTCTTTTAAATTAGTAAATATCAAGCCTAGCTCTGATACCACTTGTGGAACGTTTTGTTTGTTCTTAATTGAGATATTTATGTATTGAATGTGTTTAGCATGCGGAATCTACTACAACACACTTTAAAAGAACACAAGATGGTGAGTTTGAGTAAATGAGAGAATGCAATGAACAAAGAACACAACTTTGGTTAGAACAAAACGATTCAATATTATTGATGAAATAATACGGATGATCTAAGTATCACCAGGATTACAAAGTAATCTTGAATCTAAGATTTGTAAAAAGGATTTGTGATTCGAAGTAACTAAGTTACTTGAGAGATAGTTTGGTTCGTGGTTATTAGTTGTGAAAGATGCATGCATGAAGAAGTGACTAAGATATCCTTTTATAAGATAAGGATATCTTATTACATGTTGTCAAGTAGATGAATATAATACTATACTTTGACTATTATGGCGCCTACAATTAAATACAACTACCCATGTACACTCTGATATATTCTTCTGTCACCACAGAAGACTATTCTACTTCTACATAACGTATAACAATGTACAAAGATTAATAATTCAACTAAATATCTATTACAAAATATCTAATCGACAAAACAGAAGCTTGGCAGGCTCTTCATTAGCTAGCAGTACCTTCTACCCAGAAGGTACTGGTAGAACATCTTCGTACACTACAAAATCAACTAGCAGGCTCTTCTCATCATTGGCAGGCTCTTTGACTTTGATCATTTTATTCCCAACACTTAGTAATGAAACCGAAGGGATTGAATGGTAGTAGCAGTACCGAGTTGGCTTGGTGGTAATGATTTGTGAAGAAATTGTTGGTGAGTTTGTTTAAGATTTGTGAAGAAACCGAAGGGATTGATGGTGAGTTTGTTTAAGATTTGTGAAGAAATTGTGTTCCGTAATGATTATTTAGATCTTGACTTGGTGGTATAAAGTGTAAAGATGAATGGTAGTAGCAGTACCGAGTTGATTATTTAGATTTTTGGCTATGTGAAAATATGGCTGCTTTAAGGGGATTTACCATATTGCTATGAGGATTATGAGTCGAGACACTGTAGCTATGATCTGTGAATAACAGAACTTTAAGGGTGAAGTCATGTTCAAACCGCAAGATCGTTCTTTCAGTCTAATATGGCTGCTTCAACGATGATGTCATGTTCAAACCGCAAGATCGTTCTTTTAGTCTAATATCTCTTTAGATCTATAACTATTCCCCAACTCCAACAAACTAAACACCCAATGATTTTCTCAACTATCGTCAGTCTTATTTTACTTGTTCTTTTTCACGAGACATTCGTGCTGATAACGTGTTGTAAATGTAATAAACAAGAACACAAGAATGAGAGAGGAAGAGAATTATTTATTGAGATGTATTCATAATATTACAATATGAGGTATTTATAAGACATAGGAAAATCCTAACTTGTTAATCAAGATTAGGATGAATAAACATAAGCCCATAAACCCATAATATTTTACGATAGGTTTAATACATTGTACATGTGATCAATGACATTAATCTTCATGCCCGTGCTTGACACAGCCTAAACCATAATATAAAACATTATATTTCATACATACCATAATCAAAACGTATGCTACAATCTCTTGATTTTTAGACCACTTACATGAACATAGTTAAAGGTTGTTTGGAAATAAATACATTACACAGAAAGTCAACCAGGGTAGCTAAAAACTCAAAATGAACACCCCATCATTTTTTTGTTGCATTAAAATAATATGTTAATCATAGGAATAAACAATTGTTATTACTTCGTTAATAAAGGATAGCTACAAGCAAGGTTTTTAAGATCAGGATCCTACTCAAGATCGTTTTCATTTTTGCAAGATCGTGATCGTAAAATCGGATCGGGATCTTAAGATCCTACTCTAATGTTATTTCTTAATGCTTTTTGTAATATTATACAAATCTACAAATTATTATACATTATAAACACAAACTATTATGAATGTTTCATAGAAATATTGTCCTAAATTATGATTATGAAATTTTTAAAAAGATTAACATGTTATTTTTTGAATTTTACAAAAAAAGACAACCCATAAATTTATAGTTTTTTAGTTTGTAATCCGAGAAAAGTAAGATCGGATCGGATCAGATCTTAAGATCGTATGATTAAGATCGGGATCCTATAAGATCTTAAGCTTGCAAAGATCCTATGTAGGATCCGGATCGTTATAGCTTTGTAGTATCGTAAAATCGTAAGATCCTAAGATTAGGATCGAGATCCAGATAACTATGGGTACAAGTATTCACGGATGCAAGAATACAACCAACATCTAAATATAAAAATATTAATAATTCGTTAAAGATATACTTTTACTAATATTTATTGTCTCCACGAATCAAATGGATTCATGAACTCAACATATGATTAATTAATTATCAACATAAAATAATTCAACTAACAAAAGATTTCAGCATTTTTAAAAGCGATAATTTCGATTTTGAATTAATTAAGAACTGCCCTAAAACTAAGGTGACATTTGGTTCATGGGTATTGGAGGGTTTGAATTGATTGCAAACCAAAATACATTGTTTGGTATTTTCTTTTTGACGGTGACATGGGCATTAACCCATTGATTTCATTCAACATCATATTGGTAGGTTTCGTTTCATTCACTGACATCAAATTCTTTCTAGCCACATGATTTATGACATCAACTATCCTAGCCACATGTTTATGGTTTTTTTTATTTTAAAATCAATTTTTTCTCTCTTTATTTTAGTTAACTAATATTTTTATATATAATATTTAATTAATTCAAAATCTATACTTTTTTCTCAAACATTTCTCCAATCTTTCAAACCATTCCCAAATCCTAATATCATATGTGAACCAAACGCACCCTAATGTTTGGATCAATTATTAAAACTCACATAAAGTTAATAACGTTAAATATTAAAAAGATGGATTGTTGTGGTGATACTATTTTATATTTTTATCGCAAAAACATACAATTTTTAAGAGAGCTAGGTATGTGTGTGTGGGGGTGGGGGGTTATGTCCACATGTCATCGGCGTTGCTGGCGTTACCACATCGGAGAGGGAGGCGTTGTGGGGGTTCTCAGAACTAGCTGTTGGCTAGTCATAATATCAAAAATTAATACTTTGTTTATTATTTTTTTTAATCTCATCTTATATATCATACCCTTATCTTATTTAACCATTTTTCACACAAATTTCTTATTTCCCTCTGCTAAAAAATACATTCGTTTAACCATTTTTCACACAAATTTCTTACTTCTCTTTACCCAAAAAAATACATTCTTGTAAATTATAGACCCGAATAATAATGATGGTTATGACTTTGATGAAGATGATATTTTCTTTTTGACGCAAGCGTATAAGTATCACCTATTGTTGCAACAACAACAAGCTCAAAATTCCCATACACGTAATCCGATATACCGTGAACGTGATATTGTTGAAGCACGTTTGTTGGCCAACAATTTTGGTGATGATAGGTATTGAAACTTACGATCCTCTTCCCGACCATTTTAAATTCTTTGAAGTCCGAATCGATTGTACGGGTTAACTGAGTTTTAGTTTGATTATTAAATGCACTTCCGTCATACGCCAATTGGCATACGACACATCATGTGATGCATTGGATGAATATACACAAATGGGTGAACATTGTGCACCCAATTGTCTATATCATTTTACTAACACTCTGTTCTAGACTTTTTTTTTAAGAAGTAAGTAAAGTAAAGTAATGCAATGTAAAGAAATAGGGAAGAGTGGAAGTAAAGTTTATAGATTTTTGCATGTTCTTTAGTTTATAGTAAAGTAAAGTAAATGAAAGTAGGTGGTCCCATTTTATACTTTTTATATTTTTGGAATTACTATTATAACCTTGCTCCATAATAAATACACACTAAACACAAAGGTTCTTTTTGACATTAACTTTTTTGATTTTTGTCTTTATTCACTTTCCTTCACTTTCATCCCATATATGGGAAGAAAGTTGGGACAAAGAAAACCATTCACTTTACATCATTTCCTTCCCATTTCATTTCTTAAAAAAATCTTGAGAACACACAATTTTTTTGGTTTACTCCCTTTTCTTTCACTTTCACCTCTAAATACAACTCTAGAACAGAGTGTAAGTGCATTATTGATTTGTACATGCCTGAGTTTCTAAGGAAACCCGACTTTAACGACATTCAAAATATATATGCAACACTTAAGAGCGTTTATGGGTTTATAGGAATGCTTGAAAGCATTTATTGTATGCATTGGGAATGAAAAAACTGTACGAAAGCATGGCACAGAAAATTTGGAAGAGGTGATAAAAATACCCACCTATAATGCTTGAAGTTGTTGAGTCGTATGATTTTGTGGATTTGGCATGCATTTTTTGGGGTAACGGGTGTGATAACGATATTAAGCTTTTAGATAAATCTTTGTTGTTCGAGACCTTATTGATGACATCACCCATGTGGCTCCGTTTGAAGTAAATGGAGTTATGTATGGAAAAGGGTATTACCTAGCTGACGGGATTTACCCACAATGGGTTACTGTTGGGTCCATCAGTACCCAAGAATACTTAAAACAAGATTTGGACACAAATTAACTAAGTGTTAACTTAAACCGAGAACAATTCAAGTCATTGAGTGAATAGTCACTCAGTGAGTCATCTTCAGGATGCTTAAGGCGAATTCAAGAAGAAGGATTCACTACTCAGGAAGGCGGTACTCCCTGAGTAGGACTTAAGCCAAAGAAGAAGATGATGGTTCAGTAAGTGTTGGACAAGAACTCACTGAACCCCAGTCTCCTCAACAACATTAAGTGATTGAAGACTGAAAAACTCAACGCCTGAAAGAAAGGCGGGAAGATCTGGGAAGAGTTTAAGATAAGATCAAATATTATCTTGTCAGGAATAAACCTTCCCTAAGACGGCTAAAAGTCATGGAGTGTCAGACCAACCACTCCTAAAGACTCTATAGTCCATTCCCATTGGATATTGGAAATGACAATTACTGTTGTAATTGTCATACACGCTTGCTTCAACAAGTTGTAGTATTTTAATCACTTTTACTCTTTTATACTTGTGTATAAATAAGTTCAGAAGGAGAGAAGTTATGTGTGTTTTGTACATTGAAAGCCTTAGACTTTTGCAAAACAACTTCTCTCCTACAAAGAGTAACGTATCCCTGAGATAGCTCTGTGGGTCGAATTGTTACCACTTAAGCATAGCTTAAGTTTAGATAGGGGAAACCATACCTTGTCTATTCAATCTCAAGTGTTTGTTCCGCAAAACACTTGGGTAATAGATTCTTTGATTCATTTCTAATAAGTATTTAAACGTTGAAAAATACTTTGTGTTTTTACATTTACGTTTCATTAACTGATAGAAAGAATCATTACATTGTATTAGTCATAAACACAAATAGTTTAACTTTCTAGTTAACTCTAAGCGTGTTAAGGGTACAACAAGTGGTATCAGAGCCTCTGGTTTATAAAATCTTTCAAAATTAACCAAGAGTGCTCAAGGTTTTTAAAACCAAGATCCTACTATGACTGATGCAAATGTGCCCCAGCTAGTCGACAAAAAGGGTGGAAGCTTTTCAGCTGTTGCCCCACGAGTTGAAGCTAGTAAATTTAGCAAGTGGAAAAAGCGAATGCTTTGCTACTTGACTAGTATGGAACCATACTACATCACTTGTGTCAAAGATGGTCCTTTTGTCCCAAAGACTGCTGCAGGGCTAAACAAGCCTGAGGCTCAATGGACCATTGATGAGAGGAGGGTGGTCAATCAAGACCAACGCCTGAAAAGCATCATTATATCATGTCTTCCTGACGATATAATGGAATCAGTCATCAACTGTTCAACAGCCAAGCAAACTTGGGATGACTTGGTCAATAGCTTTGAGGGTCCCTCAGATACCAAGGAAAACAGGGTCATGGACCTGAAACTTGAGTATTATACTTTCAGGGCAAAAGACTCTGAAAGTCTCTCTCAGACTTATACCAGATACATGACCTTGATAAACGAACTATCAAATGATGGTGTAGTTTTGTCTAAGCATGAGACAAATGTTGGATTTGTCAACAGTCTCCCTGAGAAGTGGCTAAACTTCTCACAAGGGCTGAGGAATGCTAATCACATTCAGACCCTTGAGCTCCCTGAGATCTATGGGAAGTTTGTCTATGAAGACAACTTAATCTCAAGGAGATACCCTGACTCAAAAGCTCTTGAGTCCAAAAAGGCCTTGACCTCCACACCCATATCAACTACTTTTTATACTAATGGTGTTGTGCAGGACTTTCAAGAGGATTCTGAGGATGAAATTGATGAAAGGACTAGTGATGAGTACCTAAAAGATCTAAACTTGGAATTCCAAGAGAGGGCACTCCTTGCTAGTTCAAAACGTTTCATCAAAAGAAACCAATCCAACTTTTCAAAAGGAAAAGCAAATGAAACCACTGAATGCTTTAATTGTGGTAAAAATGTTCATTTTGCTAGGGACTGTTATTCTAAAACCACCTCAGAACCCTCTTACAAATTTTCAGAAAATAGTTCCTCAGGAACTAGCAAGTTCCAACCTAGAATGTTTCAGTCGACCCAACAATTTCAAAACAAGGGTCAAAAAGACTTTGAAGCAAAATATAGGAAAGCCAAGGCTAAACTCGCAATTCTTGAAACTAATCCCTCTATGTCTCAGGCTGCTCAAACATCCAAACCTGTTCAGGCAAAGAATAAGGTTTTAGTAGCTGAAGCTTATGATTGGGATAAAGAAGAGGTATCCTCAGATGAGGAAATTAGAGTGAGTGCACTGATGGCACTCTCTGAAGGTGATCAAGTGGCTGTTGGGAAAAGCCATGCAAGGAATGGAGAGTGGGTAAACATCACCATGAAGAAGGTAAACACTTTACTTTCTATGGATGATGATTCTGATTGGCAGTCTTACATGAATTATATTTGTGTAGATCTTAAATTTGTTGAGGAACAAAGGCTTAACATGTTTTCAAAATATAACAATATAGTGTCAGAATTGAATAAATGTATAGATGAATTGCTTGTACTGAAGCAAGCCAAATTAGAAACAATAACTCTACAAATTCAGAACACTGAAATTTTGAAACAAAACCAAGCCCTACAAACTGAACTTAACAAAGAAAAAGCTGTCATCCAAGGCTGGACCAAAAAGAACCCAAAGGTCTTTGATACTGTGGGTTTAATCCCTAGGAAAACAATAGGAATTGACCATCACATGGTTAACCCCTATGTAAGTCCCAGTGAACTGACCTTTGTTCCAGCTGGCATATCATTTGAGCAAGAAATGCTTCCCAAGTCAAATGACTGGATTGTCAGGGACAACCCAGTCAGTAAGTTACCAAACTTTGAGACTGGAAAGATCTTGCTTCTTGAAAGTCAGGCTTTGAAAAATATGCTTGGACTTACTGAACAACTCAGTAAGCTTGAACTCACTGAACAACTCAGTAATACTGAGTCAGTGAATGAGTCTAAATCATAATCATATCCACCACTCCCACCACTGAATACACTTCAGGGTGCTGCACCCAACTTAGGCCTCCCACCAATGGTCTACTCTCAACACTCTCCAAAGGAGAGGTCAGGATTGGGAAAAACAATCCTGAAAAGACCAACATTTGAAGTCTCAGTAAATACTGATGACTCATCTTCTTCAGCCCCTTCTGAAGTAATAACCCAAAGCCCTGACTCAAAATTTGATCAGTTGGCTAAAATGGTCAGGAAGTTGGGAGAGAAGATTACATCTTCTGAGAAACCTTCTCAATCCAAGAAGGAACAAAAACCAGCTTCCTCAAAGACCAAACCCAAACCCACAAAACCCCTGAAAAGATGTGAACTGTGTAACTATACCAATCATATCACTGATGATTGCTATAGAATCCTTTATTGCATGATTTGCAAAAAGGATGATCACAGGACCTCTGATCATAAAACACACTCAGTCACATCAAAGATGGCAAGCCTTAAAGCTCAGTCTTTAAACTACCCTTCTGATTCTAAACAGAAACAGAAACAAAAGGCAAAACCTTTTGCACCTTGCCCTTACTGTTGGTTCAATGATCACCATCCTAAGGATTGTCAAATTGACAATTGTTGTGAAAATAGTGGAAGTTCCACTCATGACACCTCAGGAGGTGATAAGGCCATTCAGGCCAGAAGAGGTATGACAAAGTCAGCCTCTCAGTCTACTGAGTCTACATCTGCAATCAAATGCATAATTTGTGGTAGCTCAGTCCACCACACCACTGACCATAAATCAACTGTAAATGTTAATAAGACCTCCAAAGCTAAGCCATCCAAGAAGTGGAGTCCTAGAAAGAACTGACCCAGTTTACCATTTGTGCAGAAACATGCCAGGGATCCTATTTGGCATCTTGATAGTGGATGTTCAAGGAGCATGACTGGTGTGAAGGAGTATCTGCACAAGTACGTGGATGAATCAGGACCCAAAGTGATATTTGCTGATAACTCCTCATGTCTCATTGAAGGTTATGGTTCAGTAAACTGCAATGGTATAGTCTTTACTATGATAGCTTATGTAAATGGTCTAAAATATAATTTGATAAGTGTCAGTCAAATATGTGATGCTAAATACATAGTTCAGTTTGATGATAAATAAGGAATCATCTTCGATGCTAATAAGGAAGTTGTCCTTATTGCACCAAGAAGACATGATGTTTATGTGTTAGACATGTCCAGTCTGACTCAGAATGGAACTTGTCTCTTTACCAAGGCCACTGATACATTCAACCAGCTTTGACATAAGAGACTCTCCCACCTGAACTTCAAAAACATAAACAACCTTGTAAAACAAAACAAGGTCCTTGGCTTACCATCTCTTGTGTTTTTAAAGGATAAACCATGCTCAGCTTGTGAAAAAGGTAAATATCACAGAGCATCCTTTAAAACCAAAACCAACTTTTCCATCAGGAACTGCCTACATCTTCTCCATATGGATCTATTTGGACCAATTAGTCCTAGATCCATTAACCATGAGAAGTACACTCTGGTCATTGTGGATGAATACTCAAGATACACTTGGGTATACTTCCTGATCAAAAAGAGTCAGGCAGCTGAAACAATTATGTCATTTGTCAGGAAAATTGAAAATCAAAATGACATCAAAGTCAAACAGATTAGGACTGACAATGGAACAGAGTTCAAAAATTATGAACTTGAATGTTTCTGTGATGAGAAAGGTATTTCACAAAATTTTTCCTCACCCTACACACCTGAACAAAATGGGGTGGCTGAAAGGAAAAATAGAACAGTCATTGAAGCAGCTAGGACAATGCTAAATGGATCAGTCCTTTCCAAACACTTTTGGACTGAAGCAGTAAAGACTGCCTGTTACACACAAAACAGATCCATCATTGTCAAGAGACATAGCAAAACTCCTTATGAGTTATTCAAGGGAAGAATCCCTGACATCAGCTACTTTCATACCTTTGGGTGTCCTGTGTTTATTCATAATAACAAGGATCACTTAGGAAAATTTGATGCCAAAGCTGATGATGGATACTTCATAGGATACTCCCTTGTCTCAAAGGCCTTCAGGGTGTTCAACACTAGGAGACAGCATACTGAGGAAACATTTCATGTTACCGTTGATGAGATCACTAATGCAATCAGTGTCTCTAACAACTCAGTGGAAGAGATAGGTATTGATGAATCATCAAGATACCCTCCTGATGAACATCATACTGATAATGGTCCTTCCACTCAGTACCATGCAAATGCTGACATCTCCTATTACATCATTCCCCACAACCTTCCTTACCCAACCATCACTGAGTTTATTGAAGCACAAAGTACTGATGAATTCATTCAGTCAGTACAAAGTGCTCAGGTACTAAACAATCACAGTGATGAGTCAACCCACTCAGACACTCAAGATGCTGAAGAACATCATGTGTCTGATCCTGATCCTACCCATCAGGCCTCTACAAGTTCTAATCAGTTTCCAAGACCTCAGGACAGTTGGACTAGGTCTCAGGATATAGAACTTGTCAATATAATTGGTGAGCCTACTTGCTGAACTGAGAGCAGACCTCAGCCAATGAATGCCTATTTGTGGACTTCATTTCCACAATTGAACCCAAAAGTGTTAAGGAAGCACTAAAACATCCAAGTTGGGTTCAAGCCATGAATGATGAACTGGAACAATTTGACAGAAACAAGGTAATGACCTTGGTCAAATGTCCTGAAGATGTTTCAGTCATTGGCATGAAATGGGTATTTAAAAACAAATCTGATGAAAATGGCATAGTCATTAAAAACAAAGCCAGACTTGTAGCCAAAGGCTATAATCAACAAGAAGGCATTGACTATGAAGAAACATTTGCACCAGTAGCAAGGATGGAACCCATCAGGATCTTCCTTGCTTTTGCTACATACATGAACTTCAAAGTGTACCAAATGGATGTTAAAAGTGCATTCTTAAATGGCTCACTGAAAGAAGAAGTTTATGTTTAGCAACCTCCTGGATTTGAAAGCCATGAGTTTCCTGACCATGTCTGCAAGCTTAACAAAGCCCTTTATGGACTGAAACAAGCTCCCAGGGCATGGTATGTGACTCTTTCAGCCTTTCTGATCCAAAACAAATTTGTCAGAGGCAAGATAGACAACACATTGTTTATCTACAAGACAAATAATGATGTCATACTTGTACAAGTGTATGTTGATGACATCATCTTTGGCTCAACAAATTATAAACTTTGCAAACAGTTTGAAAAACTAATGGCAAAGAAATTTGAAATGAGCATGATGGGAGAACTGACTTACTTCCTTGGTCTACAAATAAAGCAGACTGATAAAGGAACCTCTATCAGTCAAGAAAAGTATGTCAGAAGCCTACTGAAGAAGTATGAGCTCAGTGACTGTGCCTCAGTCAAGACTCCCATGGTACCCCTAAACAACCTTGGTCCTGATCTTACTGGAAAACCAGTAAATCAAACTCTTTTTAGAGGAATGATAGGATCACTGATGTATTTACTTGCATCAAGGCCTGATATCCAATTCTCAGTCTGCTTATGTGCCAGATATCAATCTGACCCAA
The DNA here is from genome assembly GCA_021014915.2 of Artemisia tridentata subsp. tridentata. NCBI lineage: Eukaryota > Viridiplantae > Streptophyta > Magnoliopsida > Asterales > Asteraceae > Artemisia > Artemisia tridentata. The sequence continues at coordinate 221,154,000 of CP139509.1, forward strand.
GAGAAACTCATATCACTGCTGTGAAAAGGATATTCAGGTACCTGAAAGGTACTCCAAACCTTGGATTATATTATCCAAAATGTTCAGGCCTTGATCTTAAAGGATACTCAGATTCTGACTATGCTGGATGCAACATGGACAGGAAAAGCACCTCAGGCTCCTGCCAAATTCTTGGTGGAAAACTAGTCTGTTGGAGTGCTAAGAAGCAACAATCAGTTGCCATGTCCTCAGCTGAAGTTGAATATGTTGCAGCAGCAAGTTGTTGTGCAAATGTACTCTGGATGAAAAGTCAACTCAGTGACTATGGAATTCAGTACAAAATGGTTCCCATCTTTTGTGATAACACAAGTGCAATTGCCATCTCAAATAACCCAGTTCTTCATCAGAGAACAAAACACATTGATATTAGATATCACTTCATCAGGGACCATGTCATGAATGGTGACATAGAATTACACTTCATTCCTACTGAATATCAGCTAGCTGATATATTCACCAAGCCATTGGATGAACCAACTTTCACCAGACTAAAAGCTGAACTAGGAATGTTGGATATTGAGAATCAGTCCACTGATTGACTCCATCCAAATATGTGTAAATTCTGATAACCCAAGTCCCTGACTCAATGTGTTCTTCAGTGAGAAATATCACTGAACTTCAGGAACTAAACCCAAGTTCCTGAACCCTTAACCCTCAGGAATTAAACCCAAGTTCCCGAATTCTTGGTCCTCAGGAACTAAACCCAAGTTCCTGAACCCTTGAACCTCAGGAATTAGACCCATATTCCTGAACACTAGAACCATCAGTGACTAAACCCAAGTCCTGACAATCAGGTTCACTGAATGAAAAGTCATTCAGGGTCCTCATGAGACATTAAATACTAACTTAAATGCTCTAAGTATCTAGTTAGTAAATGTCCGAGGTTGGTAACTGAATTCTTATTTAATATAAGAATATTTGTTCTTTTGCCTTTCTGGCTTCCACCTCTGGGCCCCCACATTCCCACTTGGCATTAAATGCCTCTCCAATCACATTACAGATATGTGATGACTCATCTCTGCAAATTACAATTTTGCAAAACTGCTCAACTGTTCACCTTGACTGTTGCGCCAAACCAAGGAAAAGTGGAGTGGTGGCATTAAATGCGGATCCCAAAATATTTAATTCAAAATAGTTTCCAAAAATTCTTTTTGAATAAATAAAATCCGCTTAATGCCTAAAATACCCTCCACTTCACTTCCCTATAAATACCCCAACCAAAATAACAACACACACGTCTATTAGAAATCTTAAGCAAAATTCTGCCCATTTTTTCTCTCAAAACTAATAGTGTGTGTGTTCTTAGCTTTAAGAAATCACAGCCATCTTTGTTACCCAGACTTACCAACAAATATGGCTTCCTCTAAAGCTGTGACATACGCCCCTAATGTGGAATTCACATTGGAGAGCGTAGACCTCACAAATAACAATGTGGTGAGAAACTTTTCCTATCCACAAAAGTTCCATGCTTACAAGAATGTAATAAAATATCTTCAAAACTGTTTTCTTGCAAAAGCATTTACCAAGACCCCCTCAGTCATCTACCATGACTACTTGAGGGAATTCTGGTGTACTGCTGTGGCTACTAGCCCAAAAGACACCAAAGAATCCATCGTCACTTTCACAGTGATGAATGGGAGAAGGACCATCTCCCTGGGTTACAATGACTTCATCAAGGCCACTGGTCTTGATTTTGCTGAGGCTTTTGAGCCCAATCCGACTGACCAAGAGGTTAAGGGAGAGTTGATCTTCTTGGGACCTCATGACCCTAAACGTCATGAGTTGTCCGCTGGAGCCTTATTGGAGAAGGCTTCAATTGTCAAAACCTGGTTCCACCCAGTCTGGAGGATCCTGATGACATTCGTCATTCAGGTCCTTGGGGGGAATAAATCTTCCACTGAGCAATTGAACTCATCACAACAATTGATGTTGTTCAGTCTCTTGGAGGGTAGAAAGATAGATATCGGAGGTATAATCTTCCGTGACCTTGTTGCTAAGCTCTCAGGAAAATCTAGGCAAAAACACTTGTCTTATCCTAGGTTTATTTCCTGTGTGCTTCAGGACCTTCTTGGTTCTGACTATGTGAGGCCTGACGTCGAAGGTACGAAACCTGACGTCTTACATAAGACCAATTTCAGTAGTGGCATCACTGAGGTACAACCCATTGCCCTGACTAACTACATGCTCGTGGTTATTCAGGGGGAGAACGCTGTTTTTCCAGTATCTTCACCTACAAAGAAGGTGAAGAAGACAAAGAAGGGTCAGTCCAGTAAGGTGGTTAGACCCAAATCACTCGCCACTGAGACTGATGCCCAAAACCAACTCAACCTTAAAAAGGGGTTGAATGTGGCCCAGACCTCTGAGACACCCACTACAGAGACCCCCCTGACCACAAAACAAAGGCCAACGGAGGGCACTGAGCAATCATCCTCAGTGTCCTCAGGCAAACCCCCTCTTCCTCATGATTCCACTGACATAAACAAGTCATTGGAGTCAGGAACCTCAACCCATTCACATCCCGATGAAGGCACTGATAAATCACAATCAGAGCCTGAGGGAGAAAAGGGTCCTATATCCTCGGTTGGGCAGCACTACTCAACTGAGAAGGGGACCCACACCTAATCACATCCCGATGAAGGTACTGAAAAATCACAGTCAGGACCCAAGGGAGTCAAGGACCCTAAATCCCCAAAAGGGCAGTACAACCCTGATGGGAAGGGGGACCACCAACCATCACAAAAAGTGCCTCGTGATAGTTCTGAAAAAAACCCGTCAGGACTTGAAGGCGCTCAGGGGGACAAAGACTCAGAGGGATATAAACCACCCGCTGATACGGAACCCACAACCACCTCAGGCGGATCCATTCTCTCAGGAACTGCCCCCAAAAGTCAGGCTGAGAAATCAGTTATTATGACTAATCAGGCTGATAAAACCAAATCAGTTATTATGGCGGGGTCAGGACCTGGCCAAAACCAAGGCAAGTCCTTTTATGAGGAGGAGCCGGTTAACCTTTTGGAGTTCGAGTCTATGGGGGATATTCAGGCTCTTCTTGATTCTGAAGATGAGCTCAAGGAAGAGAGTGAGGAGGAAATGTTTGAGGCTGGTGATGACATGGAGATTGATGCACAACCAACTGAGCAATCGCATCAGTCTTCTCCACATGGTGAAGAATCTGAATCTCAGGCTGATCATTCTTTAGATTCTGAATCATCATGCCCTCAGGAACTAAAGAAATATGACAACATTCTTCCTCTGACTGAAAGGCAGTTGGTCAAATTCCTACAAAAGGCCAACAATGCTCTCTTCAAAGGGCTCACTGAAGAAATTTTTGACAAGCACACTGAAGCAGCTGTTCATTATGTCGATCTGAAGGAATCAGTGGAATCCTATCATGATGATATAAATGAGCACAAGTCATCTATCTCCTTCTCCCTGCCAAATCTTGATTACAATATTAAAATGTTCAACGAGTCTCTCACCAACATACAAAAGAGCGTTGAAACTATTCAAGAGTCAGTGAAAGATGACCCTGAGCTTAACAGGAAAATTCTTCAGGCTTCAGAGACCTACCAGCAACAATCTACTCAGGTGGCTGAGCTGGTACACACGCTGACCTCCTCAAATCTTCAGGGATTCAGCTCTCAAGTGGACTCCATCAGGTCTTCCCTGGGTCTTACGGAGTCCCACATGGCATCTCTGGCATCTTCTTCTTCTTCCTTGGCCTGGAATCTTGGGCCAAGGATGACAACTATGGAGGCTTCTCTTGAGGCTAAGGTCTCCACTCTTCAGAAGGACACCTCAGACATCAAGACCATGATGACTGAAATCTATCAGGCCTTTAAAGGTCAGGCTCCCTCAACTTCAGTGAGCGCACCATCTCTTGCTCTCACTATGGGTCAAGCAACAGTTGAGGGGGAGAAAGTCACTGAAGAAGAACCTCCTTCTCACACCGAGGGGGAGATTCCTGAGACAAACCCATCTTCATCCCACCAAAACAAAGGCAAAGGCATTTTCACTGAGCCTGAGCCTATCACTACTAAATTGGTGCCTGCGTCCTCAGAAAGAAGGTCTGACCCTGATGAACCAGTCAAGGTCCCTTATGAGGTCAATGGGGTAATGCAACTTCTCACTCATGATGAAATTCAAGCTCACATGGAGAAAGAGGAGGCAATGAAGAAAGCTGCTGAAGATGAAAGGCAGAACAAGCTTGCTCTCATTCAGGTTGCAAGAGAAGAGGCTGAGAAGATTGGGATTGAGGCAAAAGACCTTGCTAAAAGGGAAGGTGGTAAGAGCTTTGTGAAAGCTCAGGATGCTGAGATGGCTGTTCTCAGGCAGAAAAGGGAGGAAAGAATGAAAAGGACTGAAGAGATTAGGCAGAACAGGATTAAGAAATATCAGTGGGTCATGACAAACAGGTTGAAACCAGAACCAATCACTGATGTCAAGATTCATCGAAACACCAAGCCTGCCATTGTTACTGTCTACAGAGGTGCTGACATGAGAAACTTTGATGTTCATACCCCCTTCAGATTCGCTGACTTCGGGATCACTGAATTGGATGAGTTGGGTCCAATATTAGCGAACAAATCAAATGTAGTGGTCCCTGGTCTGTTGAAGTCCCTGAGTCTAAGGTATGAAAGATTGGCAGCAACACCTCAGGAACTTGGTATTCCCTCTCCTCTTCCTGCTTCAGCAGAACTGCCTGCTCCCTCTCAGTCTTCCTCAAGAAAGAGAAAGAAGATTGAAGCTGAGCCTGAGATTAAGGTCCCTGGTCTGGATTGCAACAGATCCCTCCCTGAAGGAGTTCCATTCAGGAACAACTTGGTCATCGAACAACCTGAAAGAGGTTTGTTCTTCACTGATGAGTTTGGAGACCCAGCCTTCCAAAGATGGAGTGATATTGACCTATCAGGAATCAAGGCAATGCTGGGTTTCCTCATGATGGCCTCACCAATCAAGACTCCTGAGAATGTGAGGTTCTGCCAAGATCTGAGAACAAAGATTCAAGAGCATCCTGATCAGCATGAGCTTGAGTCCAAGAAGCCAAAGCTTGAAGCCTTAGGGTATAAGTTGGACTGAATCCGCCAACACCACTATCCCAGTACTATGTATAGTTTTGTTAGGACTTGTAATAATATTAATAAGATGATGTTTTTATTATTTCAGTGTCCTTATTTACTTTCTAGTACATTCAGTATGAGCAGAAGTCATTAGCTCACTCATTACTGATCAAAACACTTAGGAATAATTTATATCCAAATAGGGGGAGATTGTTGGGTCCATCAGTACCCAAAGAATACTTAAAACAAGATTTGGACACAAATTAACTAAGTGTTAACTTAAACCGAGAACAATTCAAGTCACTGAGTGAACAGTCACTCAGTGAGTCATCTTCAGGATGCTTAAGGCGAATTCAAGAAGAAGGATTCACTACTCAGGAAGGCGGTACTCCCTGAGTAGGACTTAAGCCAAAGAAGAAGATGATGGTTCAGTGAGTGTTGGACAAGAGCTCACTGAACCCCAGTCTCCTCAACAACATTAAGTGATTGAAGACTGAAGAACTCAACGCCTGAAAGAAAGGCGGGAAGATCTGGGAAGAGTTTAAGATAAGATCAAATCTTATCTTGTCAGGAAGAAACCTTCCCTAAGACGGCTAAAAGTCATGGAGTGTCAGACCAACCACTCCTAAAGACTCTATAGTCCATTCCCATTGGTTCTTGGAAATGACAATTACTGTTGTAATTGTCAAACACGCTTGCTTCAACAAGTTGTAGTATTTTAATCACTTTTACTCTTTTATACTTGTGTATAAATAGGTTCAGAAGGAGAGAAGTTATGTGTGTTTTGTACATTGAAAGTCTTAGACTTTTACAAACCAACTTCTCTCCTACAAAGAGTAACGTATCCCTGAGATAGCTCAGTGGGTCGAATTGTTACCACTTAAGCATAGCTTAAGTTTAGATGGGAGAAACCATACCTTGTCTATTCAATCCCAAGTGTTTGTTCCGCAAAACACTTGGGTAATAGATTCTTTGATTCATTTCTAGTAAGAATTTAAACGTTGAAAAATACTTTGTGTTTTTACATTTACGTTTCATTAACTGATAGAAAGAATCATTACATTGTATTAGTTATAAAACACAAATAGATTAACTTTCTAGTTAACTCTAAGCGTGTTAAGGGTACAACAGTTACTTTTGTCAAATCATTTACGGTGGCATGAGATGAGAAACATGGATTATTAAAAAGGCGAAAAGAATGTGCACGAAAGGATGTCGAACGAGCTTTTGGTGTCCTCCAAGGATGTTGGGGAATTATACAACATCCGACGCGTCAATACCACGTCAACAAGATACGAAGAATCATGTATACTTGCATCATATTGCATAACATGATTTTGAAAGATCAGAAGTTTACGATAGGTGAATTCAACGAGTTTTATATTAATCCGCAACCAAATATATAATGTACTTTGATCGAGAGATGCGAAGTACCACAATGGAAAGCCAAATAATTACGCGATAAAGAAACACATGCAAGTCTTCAACGAAATATATGGAGCATATTAATAACAAATTTAGTTCATTGATAATTTGATGTATTCTTATCTTCTCGTGTGTTTTTAATTATTTTTTTTGCATTTTTTTTTTAAATTTTCGTTTTATAAGAGAAATTTAAAAGAGAAAGTTTATTAATTGAAAAGTAAAATAACCCAACTTTTTTTTTATAATTTTTATATTTTGTTAGAGACAATAATCTTGACACAGAGTAAGTACATAACAAAACTATTTTCGTCATATTTATGTTTACTAGAAAACTTTATCCCGACTATTTAGAAAGATTATACGAATAATACATAATATAATGTTACACACATTAATACATGTTTGACAGTTTTAGTATAAGATATTAAATTTACATTAATGTCTGTACCAAAAGCAAGGCAGAACGAATCTAGAAATGCTCATATTTCTTTTTATTTCATTACCTCAAAAACCCCATAAAACTTTTCTAAAAATAAAAAATTATTAAGTTAAAAAAAAAAAAAAAAAGCAGAGAATAAAAAGGAGACCGGATGTTGACAAATTTCATGTCACTGTTCTTAGAAGGTCGTTTGTTTTGTTTTGTTTGTGTCAAGATTTCTTATCTGGGATCTCTTCTTTCTCTCTCTAAAAAAAAACACACACACTTTCTCTCTCTAAAAACACACACACATACTGATCTAACATCCTTAAATGATGTTTTTTATTTATTTATAAAGTTTTGATTTTTATTAACCTTTTGTAAATTATTTTTATTACCCACCTTTTATTTTTTTTGTGTTCATGATTCTTGAAGAAGATTTTGGTCAATGATTTAGTCAACTTTGAAATTCTTCAAGTTTAGAGCTTATAAGGATGTGGGTCTAAGGTAAATTTTTTACTTTTTTATATTTTTATTTTATTCACTTTTTAGATTTATATAATTTTTGGGTTGGATTTTTTTTTTATTTTTTTTTTTTTTTGTTAAAGCATTTGATGTTATTATGGATGATGGTTATGGTTATTAATTGGGATCTGTTATTTTTTGTATATTTTTGTAAAATAGATTTTTATTTGAATTTAATTTAATTTGCCAAAAAAGGAGAAGCGGGTTCTTGGGATGATAGTTTAATTTGTGTGTTTATATTCATGAATTGTTTGAATTTTGTGATAGATTCAATCTGGAATTCATGTTTAAGTTAATGAGATTATTTAAATTATCATTAAATATTTGTGGAATGTGATTGATTGCTACATTTATTTGTGTTTATTGAAAGTAATTTAATGCAAATTTTGGTACTATTTGTATTTAATTAGCTAAGCATAATCAAATGATCTTTATACTGAATTTGAATAAGGATTTAGGATTTATGACTCTTCTTGTTATTGATGTAAGAATGTTTATAAAGTTGACTCTTTTTTTTTCGGAAATAAACAACTATTATTGAAAATTTGGGGCTTCTTCATAACATGGTGTATTTGTGTTGTAAGATAGCTAACGTAAGATGCAATAGTTTTTCCAAACTTGTTAGATATTGGTGTTTGTAGTTACGTGCCGTGTTTCACTAGAATTGGTAAGCGATGTTGTTCTTTATCAGGAACTTAGAGATAATTTGTTTCGTATTTGTAGATGCTTATTGTTAACACGTCACCATGTAGCCTGTTTACGTTTTAGTCTAAAGTTTTTGAGGATATAATTCTCATCAAATTTAAGTTTAATTAGTACTTGTTAGATGTTTGAAGTTGATATGTACATAATTTGCTCTTTAGATTATGATTTATATTTGGATTTAGTTTCCCTTTTGTCCTAAACAGAATAATGAAATGCAATGAATTTCTTATCTATAGTTAACTCATTTTGTCGGTTTGGTTTAGGAATCATTTGCACACCTCTTTTTAGTAGTGATGGTTACATATATGTTTGACTATAAGCACAAAGATTACAATGAGACGTGCTGCTTCAAGGCATCTGTGGGAATGCATTAATTCGGTTATCATATCTATCATGACATTTATATCTGTGGTGACTCTTTTAAATTTTTAAAAAGATACGGAAACCCTTGATATAGTTTAGATTATAGATTTTTGCTACATTAAAACCCGTATAACCAAATTTTTTTCAGTTTATTTTATTATAGCTGATTTAAGCCGAAACATACTTTTATAAAGTTTGATAGTTGATTTTTAATAAATTGGCAGGAATGGGGACAGAAGTACACTGCAAAAGCTCTTTTGAAGGGTATTACTCCATGAGGGATGTTAATGAGGATTCCAATAGTAGTAGCTGGCCTCTATTTTATGGAGACAACAAAGCTTTGACTAATGGTCATTATTACAACGGCTTCGTACCAAGGACCGTTGCAGACGCATATCCTGGATGTGACAAGGAGGCAATAAAGCAGAAAATGCTTGAACATGAAGCCATCTTCAAGAACCAGGTATTAAAAAGCTTACATTTTGACTTTTGCGTGTCGAATATAAATGTAGTAGTTTTTTGGCGCAGACTAAACTGGAAAATACATTGTAAATATATGCGATTTAAAAATTGGCAGGAATTTGGAAATTAATAGCTTTCGGTCAGAGGTGGAAATTTCGATCCATTTACTTGTAACTTGTAATTGAGTCTTTTGAATGGTTCAACTTTAATACAATTAAAAAAATAAGGCGGGTTGAAAGTCACCTGCAATTTTATTCAAGCAAATTATATTGTATCATTATTAAAAAGATAGTCTTTACTCTATATCATCATACATTATTGATTATACAGTGATTGCAACTAGAGAAATGGAGAAAATGTGACGGGTCAACCCATCCCAACCTGTATGAATCACAGAAACGATATACGCATATTGATCCAAGCCCGTTTTGAACCATTACCCACCCTCCCATTTTTTCCGCCTCTAGTGCGAAACTCTGTAGTCAAGACTGCACCTGATTCCCCTTAGATGATGGGATTAATTCTCCACTGTTCTAATTTATTTTAATCTGTTGTGGACAAAACCAGGTTTTCGAGCTTCATCGTCTCTACAGAAGACAAAGAGACATGATGGAAGAAGTCAAAAGAAAGGAATACCATAAGCATCAGATGTCAATCGATGCATCATCATCGTCAAGCCTCTTACCGTCACAAAGGCCTTACGAAGATGGTCACAAATGGCAAATACCGAGCTTCCCATTGACCCACTCAACTTCCGCAAGGCCGTCCATTTTTGGAGCAGAGATAAATAATTCTCCTTTAAGTTGTTCAAAAGAGAATAATAGTTTAAAGGATTCTGAGGGTGTAGAGGGCAGACCTTCAAAAGTTAGAAAGAAGTTATTTGATCTTGAACTTCCGCCTGATGACAACGTTGACCATGACGAACATGAGGAAATGCAATATAAACAGCCGTCCGAAGAATCAAGTTATAAAGAGGCTTCATCCGGTCAATTTGTTAAGGGGTCTAATGGATTGGCTGATCTTAATGAGCCCATCCATGTTGAAGAAGCAGTGGCTCATGCATCGGTTAAACCAAGGGGGCCACAATTTGTTACTCCAAGTAGTGAGTTCTTTGATAAGGCTCAAAGTGGTCGAGTTAATGGTCCATTTAACCCTTCAGGGTCACAATTCATTAGCCCAACCGGTGAGTACTTTGAGAAGGCTCAAAATGGTCGGGCTAATGGTGCATTTAATCCTTCCGGGTCACAGTTAATTAGCCCAACTGGTGAGTACTTTGAGAAGGCTCAAAATGGTCGGGCGAATGGTGCAATTAATCATTCATTGCTCGAGGGAAAAAGCAATGGAAGAGATTGGCTGTCCAATATGCGTGAAACAGGTAATGTTCATATTGTCACTTTTTATATTCTGTCTCACATGCTGTTTATATGATTGGAGTTGTATTTTAATGGCTAAAAGTGATAGATTCTGCTTAAGCTTTTCCTAAACATAATGAGTAGGATTCTAGACATTTTTACACAGTACGTTGATTTATAAAAAAGTCATTTTTGGATGTCCTTATTTTAACTGCAACATGTTGTTATTGGTCAAATATCAACCTGACTTTCATATTCCTGAAATGTGTTATAAAAAAACGAGTAACTTTATAGTGTATGGTCAAAATGGGCGTTGTAAGCATTTAAACACACCTCTGACGACTTTCAACCGTATGACATGTTTCCTTTTTAGCTAATGTGTTTTGTTTTTGTTTTTGTTTTTTTTTTTTATTACATAAGTAAATAAAAAAGCTGCAAAGTTCCGTTTGTTTTTCATATGTTTGTATTGAATTAAATGGTAGACTTGCTCTCTTAACAGGCAATAGTAGAAGCAATATGAACTTCACACCAGGAACTTATACCGATCATTCCCGGTTTAATCAAACTTCTTTACCCTTCCCTCCTTCGCGTACAAATGCTTCATACCCGTACATGAATGCTACAGATTTGGCAAATTCTTGGGGAAAGCCAAACGGTAGTTTCACAAATAAGTTAACATCGTTTCAGAAGCAACCGTCTTTTTTATCATCTCCACAAAGCCACGGGGTTTATGGAGACAAGTGGCGTATGAATGGATGTTATACACCAAATGGATTTCATCATGGATCATCATCTGGATCAAAAGATGTATATACCCGTTTGCCTTCTGATGGTTATGATCAAAGAAACCGCAATAATCTTGACGATAAGTCACACAGTTTCTTTAAAGGTTCAAACTTTATCGATTTGACTGGTAGTAATAAAGGCATCGACTTGAATAACGACAGCAATACTGAAAGAAAATGTGATAAAACAGTACCCCCATGGCTTCAAAATAAACCGGTTACCTGTAATAAAGATTCCGGTGTTGACAATCGTATGGAAAATAATGGAAAGATTCTCGGAAATTCTTGTGTTTCGAAAAACGAGTCTTCGTCACTTGTGTCTACCTCAGCATCACTTCGTTGCCCTGACAACGGAAAAATAAAAATGGAAACGGAAAATAGAGGATTTGATATGAATGTTGCATGGGATGATCCTGAAAACAAACAGATTGACATGGAAGGTGGTAATCTCGAGAAAGAAACAGATAAAATCAAGAATCATTTTGACTTGAATTCATGCGTGACTGAAGACGATGATTTGATGGTACGTGAGTCTTTTAAAAGCTCAAGTGAGAAAAGGAAGACGATATCAATGGATATAGATTTAGAAGTCCCTGCTGTTCCCGAGACTGAGGAAGAAGAAACAATTAACGAGGTCAAGAAAATTGATGATTTTGATAGTGAGTCGATAGAAAAACTGGCAGCCGAAGCAATGGTCGCAATGATTGGCATATCTAATCAGCAAGATCAAGCGGGATCCACGTCTGAGGTGGCGGTTTGTTCTGATGACAATGACAATGACAAAGGCTGTCTTTTGTTGTTAGTTGAGGCAGTTGAAAATGCGGGGTCCGTATCTAACGAGTTGGATGAATACGAAGAGTTGACTTTGCAACTAGAAGAGACTAAAGAAGAAGATTACATGCCAAAGCCTTTAGCTACCGATTTTCCAGAGCCCGTGGAAGCGGGCCCGACACGACCTCGAAGAGGTCAAGCGAGGCGAGGTAGGCCCAGGAGGGATTTCCAAAGGGACATCCTTCCCGGGCTCGTTTCTTTATCAAGGCATGAGGTGACCGAAGATTTACAGACATTTGGTGGGTTAATGAAAGCAACCGGGCATTCTTGGAATGTAGGATTGACGAGAAGGAATGGGACCCGGGGAAGGCGGAAGTCTGTGGCTGTGGCTGTCGAGCCACCTCCTGCGGCCGCCACCCCACCACCACCTCCTCCACCTCCTCCACCACCTTTGTCGGAGCAGCTTAATAACATGGAAGCGGTAGGACTAGATGAAAGAAGCTTAACGGGGTGGGGTAAGACGACAAGACGTCCTCGGAGACAACGGTGTGCTGCGGGTACTTCTGTGGCCGTGGTCCCGTTAACGTAATTTTTGTGCATTTTATCATTACATTATATTTACATGAACTCTGAATTATACAGAGGGAGGTAAAGCAAAGTTTAGGGAAAGCTGATTTATGGCTTTTGTTGAGAGTGAAAATTGTTGTGGGGATGTCATTGTACATGTTTGTTTGTCTGTCATATCCCAAAACTCGGGCGACCCAACCCGTGTTTCATATTTTTAACTTGGTAATATTGTTCAGAAATATTGTCTCGATATCGTGATTTAGTCGTGGCAAGTATACAATATTTAGTCCTTTGAACATGCTTCAAGTGCAGGAATATACTGACATATAGCTTAAATAAACATCTGTTACAAGTTATAGTACCATTTTTTTTTTCATTTACTTTGGTTTATCCTAGTATTGCATAGATGTATCATGTATTCATGCATATGTACTAGGCGAAGCGTTGATAAACAAGGGCTTCAAAAGCGTCTACTTAGCGTGACCCTTCATTGATGCATAACTAAGATTTCGTAACAAGGAGTGCATATAAACAACTTTTGGTTCGCGATTGGTATGTCATACCAAAACAGGGAAAGAAATGGATGATTACGACGTAATGATACAAACTGTTTGTAAACTGTGAATGACTCGAATCGATAATCTATTTTAGGCGTTTCAACTTTCTAAGTATTCCTTTTGTTTGCTAGAAATACTGCTTTTGCTTTAGTAAGTTTGTTACTGCTATAATTAGTAATTATAACGAAGTATATACGAAAGTTAGACATTTAGCAACTACGAGTATACTGCTAAACTTAGCATTTGATAATATGACATGATAAAAAGATAAATAAAACGAAACAATATCAAAACTTAGATCTATGTTCGATCAGTGAGCTTGGTTGGTTTCAAAGAAGATTTTATAAAAGATGGCCGTGTTTCATAAAGCGGACGGACACTCTCTCGAGTGAGTTGCTGAGTCAAGATGAACATTGTCTCTCACAAATTCTCTTTAGGACAGGCGTGTTGGCCAATCATGGTTACGAGTTATCAATGTTTTGCAAGATATAAATTTGAGTCAATTCTCAAAATGTTATAAAACTTTAACTTTTTTTTAAAAAAAATAAATACAAAAATAATGCCCATTCTCAAAAAGGTCATGTGCGAATGTGCGAATCCACAAATATGTTGACATGTGTCCAAACATAAAGTACTTTCACCCGACCAATATACCCCACGTGCCATTTGACTTTTTTAAACAAATGTGCGAACAACGGTGTGCGAATTGCGGCTAATATGCGAATTGAGGCTAATTGCCGTCATTCGCACATTCGCACATCCGTCGTTCGCACATTTGTTTAAAAAGTCAAATGGTAGCCGTCATTCGCACATTCGCACATCCGTCGTTCGCACATCCGACTGTACTTGCAAATGAATGGTGTTGTACTTATTGTCTGGACACGTGTCAACATATTGGTGAAGTCGCACATGACCTTTTTGGGAATAAACATTATTTTTGTACCTTTTTTTGATAAAAGTTAAATTTTTATACAATTTTGAGAATTAGCTCTATAAATTTCGCTTATAAAACTTTCCACAAACATTATGGTTTTGATTAAGGTGTTGTTTGTTTATTCAGAGGCTCTGAATCTGAATCTGAACCGCACATCTGAATCTGAATTTGAATCTGAAGCGTAAATGTCTGAATCTGAATCGAAAATCTTGTTAAAGTAGGTGTTGTGTCATTTGATTGCTCGTACTAATTTTTTTTTTTGGTTATTTTGTGTCAACAAGAGGCATTAAGACACCCCTCTCAAGTCTAGACCATTAAGATATAACTGCCTCTGACCGCGTTTGAACGGGAAAAAAAACAAACGGTCTGAACGCCCAAAATGTCTGACCGATTAAGAGGTTTAGCTCGTTAAGAGGCATTAAGAGACTGTTAAGACATTCAAAACAAAAAACAAACACCACCTAAGTTTAGGCTTTATGGCTTCTTTGTTACATCTTCGTCCTTGTCAAAGGTCTTTTCGTTTTTTCTAGAGAAAAGACGAACAAAAAGTCTTTATGGCACTAAGTGGTACACATAAGTCATAGACCGCCATTGTTCATTGTTTCTGGAGTTAACTACATTTTTGGTCCTCGTGGTTTATTGGGTATAACGATTTTGGTCCAATAGTTTCATTTGTAACGGATCTTGTCCTATATCCGACGACCCGTAACACTCTTAGTCCAATTTTTGTTGACTGTTACTTTGACTAGTTAAAAAAGCATGAAATGACTAAAATACCCTCGTTGAATGTACTCTAATGAACATCTAGTAGCTTTTAACTGGGAATTGACAAAATCATTCATAACCATCTAATGAACATCTAGTAGCTTTACTGGGAATTGACAAAATCATTCATAACCATCCATCAATGTATTAATTATAACATCAACATTTCCAGTTTTACAATAACCATCCATCATACTCTGTTTTACAATAACCATCCAACATTTCCAGTTTTACAATAACAACAACACTATTTGAAGACCATTTGCTTGCCGTTTCAACATTTCCAGGATGACTAGCACAAACTAAGTAAAGAAGCCTAATTGATTCCTTTTTCAAAATGGGTTTTCCACCACCTTTAACCATTGGCCATCACCACCACTGCCACCCAAAAGATGACATAAAAAAACATCTTATGTTCATAACCCAGATCTCATCTTCCACACAAAACAAAACTATCGATCTACCAAACTTCACATACACAAAAATCGATCTAAAAGATCCACTACAAATCTACAAAACAAAACTAAACCCCAGAACTCCAAACCCACTGATGGAAAGTGGGTTTAAGGTAAAAGAAGGGAGACAGATGAGATGGTTAATGGGTGTGGATCAAGAAAAACCAAACACAAACATATACACCTTCAGCCGCCGATGGTAAAAAAAGGAATCAACTCCAAACCACCAATCTCAAACACAATTGAATCCCTTCAACCCCATTTTTTTCAAACACACCCATCCAAAATTCAACGACCCATATCCTAACATTATACAACCTCAACTATCCAAAAAGAAAAATTAAATAAAAATGAAACCAAAAGTCAAACAATCTTGCAACTACAGCCAACAACCAATTTCTTATAACTACAACCATGAAAAAGGGTGGATTTATTTGATTTGTTATTGTTACTGCTTCGGAGGGAGTTATAAGGTTGGATTATTGTGACTGTTTTGAAGGTGATTTTTTGTTTTTGGTGATTTCCCAGGTGGTGACTGCTTCGGAGGGAGTTATAAGGTTGGATTACCCTCTAATGATTTGGTTCCAGGAAGTGGTACTTGGGTTCTTGATTTGGTTAAATGTTTTATGGGCTTGTTTTAAGTGATCTAAAGCTATATAGGATTGTAGTAGTTTGACAATGATGTAGGTTTTTTGGGTTAAGTTGTTTATGATTATTTGGGTGTGGATTTGTGTGGTTTTTGTGAGGCTGTTTGGATTTGTGTTTTGGAAGAGATTGAAAATGAATTGCTGTAGAGATCAAAGAGTTGGTGTTTTGGAAGAGATTGAAAATGAATCTCTGTAGAGAGAGTGTGTGAAGATAAAGATATAAGTGAGTCTGTGAGTGGTTGCATAAAATGACTAATTTACCCTCTTATTTAACAGTCAACGAAAGTCAAACTAACGGCATTAACATAATTGGACCAAAAGTGTTACGGGTCGTCGGATATAGGACAAGATCCGTTACAAATGAAACTATTGGACCAAAATCGTTATACCCGATAAACCACGAGGACCAAAAATGTAGTTAACTCTTGTTTCTATGTAAAAGTCTATCCAACGTCGTGGATAGAAAAGGTACAATATTCACATCGTAACCGCACTTTTAAAAGCATGAGATCTTGACGCTTTCGAAAATGCCAATTCCAATCAAAAGTTTTTTTTTTTTTTTTTTTTTTTTTTTTTTTTTTTTTTTTTTTTAATTATTATTATTATTATTATTATTTTATTTTATTTTATTTTATTTTATTTTTATATAAAAACATCACTTTATTAGAAACATATAGGATTTACAAGAAGTTAGTAGGGAGCCGAGATACTAATTGGGCTCCCACTCCTCTAGCTTTCGAAAATGCCAATTCCAATCAAAAGTTTTTTTTTTTTTTTTTTTTTTTTTTTTTTTTTTTTTTTTTTTTTTATTAATAATAATAATAATAACAAGTGCAATACCCGTGCGTTGCCCGGGTAAACCGCTAAATCTTATTTGTTAAATTAAGAATTGAGATAGAAAGTAGAAAAACTAAATATAGTCACACATATTATATTTTACATAGTTTTTTTTTGGATACATTATGAAGAAAAAAAACAAAAATTAAAAATTTATAAAGCCGTATTACAAATAGTTGGATCCTTGTTACATGTCGTTCCACGTTTAGTTAAGTTTATAGAATTGGGTGTCATCTATGTATAACGTATGCATGGATTAATGTCTTTTACTTCTATATCTTTTGTGAATTCAATTAAAGTATCAACATATTTAATCATTGTTTATATGCTATTATGGCTAATATCTAAAACATTATATTACAAAATCTATTATAACTAAACTGTAAAACACAATGACAAACCATACCTTTAATATTCAGCTCCTTTAACCGAAAGACCAAATACATTCGATCTTAAAAGTGTCCAATCTCACATGCTTAACCGAAATTTTTTGTCCGGTATGAGTTTGTAGTTTCTAAATATGACAAAATCGAAACATTTGTGTGCCAAAGAAGAAACTGACGGTCTATGAAAAATAAGACAGCGTGATTGTTGATTTTTTGCAATAAAAGGTGTAGTTAATTACTGAAGTCAAATGCCAATATGAGTCCATGAGGGGGTGCCAAGAAGTATTGTCCCTCATTGCCATTACACCATAATCTTAATTAATAAATGGATTGAAGAGGGAAGTGGTTAAACGAATTAAGCGAAGAAACTCAATACAACCTTGAACAACACGTACCACAACCACAACAAATTGGAAACCTTCTCCTAAATGTTATTCCAATCTGATCGTAACTGAAGCCATAAGACCGTAAACAATGGCTTGTGTGAAAGCATGTTGGAACATGTGTAATTCAAAACAGATACTGTCAGACCCTGTGAAAAATCCTTGTAATTTATCTCAGTGATTAATAATAATCTCGTATTAATGTTTCCCAACGCCTATTTTTGCTAGAAATTTGAACTTTTCGTTATTATTAGTAGTAGACATGCATTATATATACGCACATATATATATTTAACACACCAACGCTAGAGATAATATCTTACGACGCAACAACATGTTCACACAATGACAAATAGTCATATGCATCTAATTATTTCACTACATTTAATCAAACTTAATATCACCTAATCCTATCTAATTAAAACACAAACACTAGCAACAAACTCTAATCCTAACCTATCACTACAAACCAACCGGACCCTTAATTTTCTCGGCCCAATAACAACCACTCAACCCCAATTTCCCCTAACCCATCGATACTAGCCCAACCCGATTAAACATCACAGCCACTTAACCCATCTAAAGGAATTGATGCACTACTTTATTTACTCATCTTCTTAACCAATCGACACAAACATATATACCGAAACTCCCATGCAAAACTTATAGAACCAACATGACCATTATACATTGTGAACCATAAAACCAACCCAACATCACACCCCACCATCACCTCGACAACCAAAACTGTTTCAGTAACCCATCTACATTTTTCTTTCTTCCTTTGTTCTTAATACCGCTCGCTACCCACTTTTAGAAACTCGACATATTTATTAATATCAAACCCGACATTCACCTAATCATACACATGCAAACGTACCACGAAACTAACTAATGTAATATCAAAAACTCAACCAAAATTTCCAATGATTAGCACAATAATAACACTTGATTTAATTGTCTCCATTTCGAACTAAACACTATCATACACCCATTTACAAAATTCGAACCAAACATATCTTGAACCAAACCATGATCAAGCTTCGATAAATCCCACAAACCACTAGCCACCTTGCTAATTAAAATAGATCATTACAAATACAAAAATAGAATACAAACTCAACTTGTAACTTCCACGTGTGAGAAAAGGGCGAAGAAACCAAATAAGTAAGAAGAGTATAAAGGCTAGCAGCCAAATTCACAAACAACCACATAAGTCTTACACCTAAACTAGCATTCTATCACACAAGTGTCCTTCACCCACAGTACAATGTAATCATTAGTCAAATAGTCAAGATAATTGAGATATATTTTTTTTTTTTTCTATATAAACCATTCTATTCGTTCATTGCCAATCTTCTATCACCATCACCTTCTATCAACATCAAGACATTCCTTAAACACCCCAATTGAGACCTTTCTGTCGAGTAGTTTGGAAGCAAAACCAAGCAAGTCAAGTCACATAATAACCATTTCGACTCATTATCCCTTCTTTGTATTTCATTCGAACCCCACAACCACTTTCACCCTTATTTCACTATCACCATACCTTCATTTAAAAACTACCCTTGTTTGACAAGAGCATAACTAGTAGGAGAGTCCAAAGCAAGTGGGTTATTCCTTTCGTGTACCATTCTACAAGCTTTTAAGTCTCCACCACCTTTTCTCAAAGGTGTTGTAAGTTTCTTGTTCCCTCTTAAATTTACAATCGCATGCATGCTCACTTCACATTTCGAAACATGCACATCTACTTCATTTCATATGCCATACAGTCGCAAACTTATCTCACCTTTAACATATAAGCACACCATGCACGATTAAGTTCCTTATTCAAATTCGTATATACTAATATTTCATTAGTTGCATACATATGTTATTCGAACATTAAGACCTTTGATCTCAACCGGGCTAACAAAAGATAGAGGAAACACGTCGAAACTTAAGTGATTGAACCACCCAAGTCACGCCTAATATATGACCATCTCTTGAATATCACCTTAACTCGACCTTGAACATAAACTATAAACTCCTCGCTAAACCGGATAAAGAGAAAACAGAAAAATAACCAAGACATTACTAGTTAAAGAAACCACCCGAACAAGCCATTTCACGATTTATTTAATACGAAACCGTTCATGCAACACCCAAATATTTTTATCCTTCTCGATAGCTCACATGGCAAACTAATTATTTCGTGTTTTGAGATCCCTCTCATAACCCCATCTCGACACCTAAATTAACTTCTTTTTAACGCCACTCGACTAGAACCAAACACTTAGAAAGATTTCATAGAATATTCCACAGAATTATTTTGTTCGACTAGCCCAAAAACCTTCGGTATATTTTTGAAAACCTATATATAATGTATATAAATTTTTATACCACTCGAATGACAATCTAGCACACTACATTTTTCCTGTTTTGAGTTCGACTTCATGAACTCGTTAACACGCCCAACATAATCCATTTTGATCGACCTTCACATGTAACTAGCGACTGAATTTCAGAAACTATTATAACCTTCGATTGGGCCATAAACCAAGCCCAACAAGGATTCGCGATGGAAAGGCCCAACAGGCCCGAATAAGAAATTTTTAGAATCCTAAAAATAGCCCAAATCTAAGCCCAAAACAGTTTTCACGCCCTCGCCTCTAAAACTCTTAACGGGCTATGTTACAAATCGTTAAATGGCCCATTAATGCAAAAATGATTTATTTTCTGAAATAATAAATTGAAATAAGTTAAAATAAACTTAATAAAGTTATAAAAATTTTCAAAATATTTTTCCCGTCATTTTTATGCAAAAAGGACTAAAAATGTAACGCGACTCAACCAAAAAGGACTAAAATTGCCAAATCCGGACAACTAAGGGACTAAAGCTGTGAAAACAGTTGTAAAGGACTGAAATTGACATATTATTGAACATCAAGCCTTATATGGACTATTGGACAAGTATTGGACTGATATTGGACTATGGATTAAATAAGGACTAACGACGTAACGCGAATTCCGGTTAGGGTATAAAATGTAAAACCTAAGAAGAATTAAGGAACAACTATTATAACTTGTCATTTCTATCTTCTTTTTCATTTTTGCACCATAGCTTTACTTCATATGCATATTTGTATTATATTTGCATACTAATAGCGATAGAAGTATTTCATAGTGATATTTATTTACTCGTTGAAAATACGATCTTACAAGAGTACGAGCACCATAAGCATCTTCATTCTCAAAGATTAGATCGTTGAACAATCATCATCCACCACTCATACACATACACCACTAGAAATTAGTCAGATTCTCAGTATTTATATATATTTACCAGGTTCTATATCGAAGTTGTTATAATCACCACTGAGTTATTTTTACCATCACCAGGAACGCATAAGGTGAGTCATGGCCTCACTTTTTAAACTCTTTATAATTTTTAAACTCCGTGAGGGGATACATGCTATAAATAAATCACAAGTATTTTTCTGTATGCTACCTGACTTGATATATGCCTAAGTACACCATATTGCCATAAGACCCTTTATCATGAGCCATTAATCACTGCGGTGAACGCGAATATAATGAATAGATCTATTAGAGGTTGACGACCTATCCCACTAATACTGTGACGGAATGCTTTTTGCTAGTCGTATTAGTCGCGATGCATTATATTTGAGAGAAATAGGAATTGGCAAAATCACCTATTACACGAGGGCAAATTCTCATCATTAATTTGGTGGGCACCTCCGTTTAGGCGGTACTTTGTTAACGTTTGCGTGTCATGAGACTTAGGGCAATATATGAACTGCAATATCAATCTTTTAAACTGATTGTATCTCCAATACAATCTTACTTGTGATTGAACTGATATTTAAACTACAAACTCCATGATTTCACTCAACATTATGTTGACTTTTAAACATGTATCTCAGGGAACTAGAGGAGCACGGCAAGGCATGGAGCAGGCATACTCTATCTTCAATAAATGGTGTAAAATAAGTTGTAATTCAGTTTAAATAATGTTTCTTTGAAGAAACCGTAGTACTCTGATGTAATGTTTTATAACTGAATCTGTATTATGGACCTATGTAAATTAAAAATGCCATCTTAGGCTGTTTTTCTATGATTTCACATTCGATCCTCACAGTAACACCCAAATAAATCTTCCGCTGCCACAAATCAAATTTGGGGGTGTTACAGTTTGGCATCAGAGCTTCGGTTATAGAGAACCAAATGTTTTTAAACGTTGGACTATAACTACATTTTTCAAACAAATTAATAATACACCATGTTACCCTAAACTCTCCATGCCTGCTTGCTGCCGTGCTCGGTATGTTATACATTAGGATTATCATATATAAGCCTCTGCATACTTGATAGTTACTGTGCACAACTAGATCATCTTATGCTTATAATACACCACTTGATGTTAGTAAGTTACTTATTTTACGATATATGGATTATTACAGTACTATGTCGTTTATCACTCACTTTAGTATATCATCGGAGCCGGACTCCGAGGGATCACTAGCATCAGTCACGTCCCCCGAACTTCCCGATGCTGTAGTACCAGAGATTGTGCCCGACGCGATTGAGCCCTTTGTAGAGGGTAGAGCCGCCGTCATACCATTATTAGATGACCCTCATGTGCCAGTTTTGCCAGCACCTACGCTACCACCACATTTTGTATATGACACCTACTCTCCTTTCTATATACCACCTCCTGATGACTTGTACTATGAGAGTCAGCAATGGCTCCCTGCTGATGATTTACCCGAGCCCCATCATGTTGCACCACCACCACTACCTGACCATGTACTCGACATACATACCCAGACATATCCACTACTACCTCGACAGCGGGATCCGATTCCTGCAGAGGATATTCCTTCATCGAGTAGACGTCGCATCACAGACCAGACACACCCATCCTCACCATCACTACCTTACCCTCCTGGTTTCACTCCCCCAGCTCAGACACATGATGCTTGGGAAGGATTTAGACCGGTAGTCACCCACACCCTTATTCCATCCACAGTAGTGACACGACTCGAAGGTCACGGAGAGCAGATTGAGTCACTTCTTCGGATGACCGACCATGTGTCATTGGATTCTCCAGGGACTATCAGCGATACTCTGCATAGGTTGGCTTCCAACAGAGCAGTGATACAGCAGTGTCTGAGACAGATGCAGACAGACTTGGCAGATACCCGTTCCCACGCGATATCCTTACGTAGAGAGGGCCAGGACTTAGCTTGGGAGGCTCACTTGTCACAGCGTAGAGCAGACACATTAGAGAGACTCATGGGAGACATACATATAGAGCATCAGGCTGAGATACAGAGACTCAGAGACCAGATCTCAGAGCTCACGAGGCGTACGGATAGACCTGAGCAGTAGACATAGTTAGCATGATTGTATAGTTTGAGACATTGTAGTCTGCCGCATGTGGCAATTAATAAAGACTCTTGTATCGTTTTGTTGTATAAACTCAACTGATCAAGTTATTAATGTTGTAATGCTGGTAGTAATGTACTATATATCTGTTAACTTATGTATTATGGTTGTTCGTATGTATTATAATTGTATCCAGACATGTCGTGATGTTACCTGTTATTATTATGATTCTCTAATTGTGTAAATATTGCAAAACCTGAACACATAAATATGGTGACATGAAATTCAGTTTGTATAATTAAATTGATTGTTCCTTAACAATCCCACATCTGTAAATTGATAAACTACAGAGATATCATAATTATGGGCAAATATTCAATTTAATTATCATTTCACACCATGATTACATTGTGCATATACTCAGCTATTCTATCCAAATTCTAAATCTGTATTTTTGTGACATTAATAGAAAATGGCACATAGCGACAACGAAACCACCAACGCAACCGTAACACTAACACATGAGGAGGTTCGAAGAATGATTGATGAAGGCATCACCGCAGCACGCGAGGCCGATGCAGCAAACCGCTCAAGCAATACTATGGGAGCAACAAATGAAAGTGAGGCATCTACTCCACGTAAATGCACTTACAAAGAATTCTTAAGTTGCCAACCAACCACCTACCGAGGCGTAGAAGGAGTGACGGAACTAGCACAGTGGTTTGAGTGTATGGAGACGGTATTCATGAGAAGCAACTGTGCAGAAATCAATAAGGTCACTTTCGCCACTGGAACTTTAAGGGGAAATGCATTATCCTGGTGGAATGCTACGGTCAAAATAATGGGTACTGAAGCAGCATTTCAGATCTCATGGACCGAACTGAAGAATAAAATGCTGAAAAAGTACTGTCCCCGGACTGAGGTCAGAAAGCTTGAAGATGAATTTTACCAGTTAGAAGTGAAGAACAATGATGTCAGTGCATACAATCGGAGATTTCAAGAGTTGGCTCTTTTGTGCCCACACATGGTGCCTGACTTGGAAAAGACATTGGAGAAATACGTGGAAGGACTACCTTCAAGCATAGAAGGAGACGTCACCGCATCACACCCACAAACTCTTGAAACTGCATTCGTATTTGCTCAGCGAATGATGAGTCGAGCACTCAAGCGAGGTTCTAACACCACAGTCAGTGGACAAAAGAGAAACTATGATAATCGTGACGGCAACAACCGAAACAGCAACAGTTATTACCATCACAGCAGGAACTACCGCAGCAATGATCGAAGCAACCGCAGTAGGAACTATCAGCAAAGCAGGAATGATAGACATCAACAACAAAACCGCAGACAAGAAGCTGCTAGAGCTTATGTGGCCACACCTGCTGAAGGAAAAGTGTATGCTGGAACAAAACCCCAGTGTAACAAGTGCAAGATGCATCATACAGGACCTTGTACCGCCATCTGCGGTAACTGTAGGAAAATAGGCCATGTAACCAAGGACTGTAGGGCCACGGGAGCAAACGCGTACCCAATAGCAGTGAAGTGCCACGGTTGTGGTGAAACAGGTCATTATAAAAGCCACTGCCCCAAGAATGTCAATCAGGTTGCCCGAGGAAGAGCTTATGTACTCGGAGATGGAAACGTGTCACCAGACCCCAACGTCACTACGGGTACTTTCTTACTGAATCAAAATAGTGCTAAAATATTATTTGATTCTGGAGCCGATAGAAGTTTTGTATCTACTTCATTTGCTTTATTGCTTAAGATAACGCCTGTAGAATTAGACACCTCGTATGAAATTGAGATAGCCGATGGGAAATTGTTAAACACCAACACCGTACTCAAAAACTGCACCTTAACTCTCCAAAACAACTCATTTCCAATCGATCTCATGCCTATCCAACTTGGAAGCTTTGACGTGATTGTGGGTATGGATTGGTTATCCAAACATCGTGCACGAATCATCTGTGATGAAAAAGTTGTCCAAATCCCCGTAAACAATGAAACACTTATCGTTCGTTGTGACCACTTCAAAACCCAATTCAATATCATCTCGTACATTAAAACAGTGAAATACATAAACAAAGGATGTCACGCATTTTTAGTCCAAGTAACGGAAAATAAGTCGAAAGAGAAAGAAAAGCGACTAGAAGAAGTGCCAGTTGTAAATGAGTTTGCAGAAGTGTTCCCTGAAGACTTGCCAGGCATCCCACCCATTCGGCAAGTAGAGTTTCGAATCGATTTAGTGCCTGGAGCAGCACCTGTTGCAAAAGCACCATATCGATTAGCCCCTTCCGAAATGAAAGAATTATCTGAGCAGTTGAAAGAACTGTCAGATAAAGGATTCATCCAACCCAGCTCATCACCTTGGGGAGCACCAGTCCTGTTTGTCAAAAAGAAAGATGGAACATTCCGAATGTGCATCGATTATAGAGAGTTGAACAAACTCACAGTGAAAAATCGATACCCATTACCAAGAATAGACGATCTATTTGACCAACTACAAGGATCGAGTGTTTACTCAAAAATCGATTTAAGATCAGGATACCACCAACTAAGAGTCAGAGAAGAAGACGTTCCCAAAACAGCCTTTCGAACACGATACGGACATTACGAATTCCGCGTAATGCCATTTGGTCTTACTAACGCACCCGCAGTGTTCATGGATCTCATGAACCGCGTGTGTAAACCATATCTGGATAAGTTCGTGATCGTATTCATTGACGATATTTTGATCTACTTACGCAACAAACAAGAGCATGCGGAACATTTGAGAACCATTTTGGGTGTACTCAAACAAGAGAAGTTGTATGCAAAATTCTCCAAATGTGATTTTTGGATCTCCACCGTTCAATTTTTAGGCCACATCATCAACAGTCAAGGTATTCACGTTGACCCTGCCAAGATCGAAGCAGTTAAAAGTTGGGCTTCGCCCACCACTCCCACTGAAATTCGACAATTTTTAGGACTCGCTGGTTACTATCGAAGGTTTATAGAAGGTTTTTCCAAAATCGCAAAACCTTTAACAGAACTCACTCAGAAAAACAAGAAGTATATCTGGGAAGAGAAACAAGAATCAGCATTTCAACTCTTAAAACAAAAACTCTGTGAAGCACCAATTCTAGCGTTACCCGACGGAAGCGAAGACTTTGTAGTATATTGTGACGCATCGCATCATGGTTTAGGTGCGGTACTAATGCAAAGAAACAAAGTCATAGCATACGCATCTCGACAGCTCAAGAAAAACGAG
Organism: Artemisia tridentata subsp. tridentata; assembly: GCA_021014915.2. Taxonomy (NCBI): domain Eukaryota; kingdom Viridiplantae; phylum Streptophyta; class Magnoliopsida; order Asterales; family Asteraceae; genus Artemisia; species Artemisia tridentata. Next base: position 221,180,077 of record CP139509.1, read on the forward strand.
GAAAACTACACCACTCATGATCTAGAACTAGGAGCAGTAGTATTTGCTCTTAAAATATGGAGACATTACCTATATGGTACAAAGTGTACGGTATACACCGATCACAAAAGTCTTCAACACATACTGGATCAGAAGGAGTTGAATATGAGACAGCGCCGATGGATAGAACTACTCAACGACTACGACTGTGAAATTTGCTACCACCCCGGTAAAGCGAATGTCGTGGCCGACGCATTGAGCAGAAAAGAAAGAACCAAACCTCTTAGAGTTCGATCATTAGAAATGACAATTCATTCACCACTCCCATCTCAAATACTCATAGCCCAATCAGAAGCTCTTCAGAAAGAGAATCGAGCTCAAGAGAACATTAAAGGCATGATAGAAAGAGAGAACGGACTTATGCAAAGACCCGATGGAATGTTGTGCTTCAAGAAAAGATGCTGGATTCCTCTTTATGGAGGTATTCGTGATTTTATCATGCATGAATCTCACAAGTCTAAATATTCCATTCATCCCGGATCCACCAAAATGTACCAAGACCTCAAACAACTCTACTGGTGGCCAAACATGAAAGCCGACATTGCAACATATGTTGGGAAGTGTTTGACTTGTTCAAGGGTCAAAGCCGAAAGTCAGAAACCTTCTGGACCACTTGTACAACCGGAGATACCAGTTTGGAAATGGGAACGAATCACCATGGATTTTATTACCAAGTTACCAAGAACGTCGACCGGATATGACACCATTTGGGTTATCGTCGACCGTTTAACCAAATCAGCTCATTTTCTGCCTATCAAAGAAACTGACGAGTTGGACACACTCGCTCAGTTATACTTCAAAGAAATCATAATCCGACATGGAGTCCCGATCTCTATCATCTCTGACAGAGACAGTCGATTCACTTCAGGATTTTGGCAATCCTTACAGAAAGCTCTCGGTACTCAATTGGACATGAGCACCGCCTATCATCCTCAAACTGATGGACAAAGTGAAAGAACAATCCAAACCTTGGAAGATATGCTTAGAGCATGTGTGATTGACTTCGGAAAAGGTTGGGATAAACATCTGCCATTGGTTGAATTCTCGTACAACAACAGTTATCAAGCTAGCCTGAAGGCTGCACCTTTCGAAGCACTTTACGGAAGAAAGTGCAGATCACCTATCTGCTGGACAGAAGTTGGTGATATGCAGCTTACCGGACCAGAATTAATCCACGATACCACCGAGAAAATATTCAAAATCAAACATCGTCTCCAAGCCGCTCGTGACAGACAAAAGAGTTACGCAGACGTGAGAAGAAAGCCTATGGAGTTTGAAGTCGGAGATAGAGTTATGCTGAAAGTTTCGCCCTGGAAAGGGATGATACGCTTCGGAAAGCGTGGAAAACTCAACCCAAGATACATTGGACCGTTCAAAATCCTCGAAAGGATAGGTCCAGTTGCCTATAAGTTAGAACTCCCGGAAGAACTCAGTAGGATACACCCTACTTTCAACGTATCTCAACTTAAGAAATGCCTATCGGACGAGACTCTCGTCATTCCACTGAAGGAGATTAAACTAGACGACAAACTTGTATTCACAGAAGAACCCGTAGAGATAATGGATAGAGAGGTTAAACAGCTCAAGCAAAGCCGTATTCCTATTGTGAAAGTGAAATGGGACTCTAAAAGAGGACCAACGTACACATGGGAACGCGAAGACCAAATTCGTGAAAAATATCCCCACTTATTCCCGTAAATCACTCTTAGTAGCCATTTTAGACTTGAATTCCGGGACGGAATTCGAATGAGGAGGGAAGTACTGTCAGACCCTGTGAAAAATCCTTGTAATTTATCTCAGTGATTAATAATAATCTCGTATTAATGTTTCCCAACGCCTATTTTTGCTAGAAATTTGAACTTTTCGTTATTATTAGTAGTAGACATGCATTATATATACGCACATATATATATTTAACACACCAACGCTAGAGATAATATCTTACGACGCAACAACATGTTCACACAATGACAAATAGTCATATGCATCTAATTATTTCACTACATTTAATCAAACTTAATATCACCTAATCCTATCTAATTAAAACACAAACACTAGCAACAAACTCTAATCCTAACCTATCACTACAAACCAACCGGACCCTTAATTTTCTCGGCCCAATAACAACCACTCAACCCCAATTTCCCCTAACCCATCGATACTAGCCCAACCCGATTAAACATCACAGCCACTTAACCCATCTAAAGGAATTGATGCACTACTTTATTTACTCATCTTCTTAACCAATCGACACAAACATATATACCGAAACTCCCATGCAAAACTTATAGAACCAACATGACCATTATACATTGTGAACCATAAAACCAACCCAACATCACACCCCACCATCACCTCGACAACCAAAACTGTTTCAGTAACCCATCTACATTTTTCTTTCTTCCTTTGTTCTTAATACCGCTCGCTACCCACTTTTAGAAACTCGACATATTTATTAATATCAAACCCGACATTCACCTAATCATACACATGCAAACGTACCACGAAACTAACTAATGTAATATCAAAAACTCAACCAAAATTTCCAATGATTAGCACAATAATAACACTTGATTTAATTGTCTCCATTTCGAACTAAACACTATCATACACCCATTTACAAAATTCGAACCAAACATATCTTGAACCAAACCATGATCAAGCTTCGATAAATCCCACAAACCACTAGCCACCTTGCTAATTAAAATAGATCATTACAAATACAAAAATAGAATACAAACTCAACTTGTAACTTCCACGTGTGAGAAAAGGGCGAAGAAACCAAATAAGTAAGAAGAGTATAAAGGCTAGCAGCCAAATTCACAAACAACCACATAAGTCTTACACCTAAACTAGCATTCTATCACACAAGTGTCCTTCACCCACAGTACAATGTAATCATTAGTCAAATAGTCAAGATAATTGAGATATTTTTTTTTCTATATAAACCATTCTATTCGTTCATTGCCAATCTTCTATCACCATCACCTTCTATCAACATCAAGACATTCCTTAAACACCCTAATTGAGACCTTTCTGTCGAGTAGTTTGGAAGCAAAACCAAGCAAGTCAAGTCACATAATAACCATTTCGACTCATTATCCCTTCTTTGTATTTCATTCGAACCCCACAACCACTTTCACCCTTATTTCACTATCACCATACCTTCATTTAAAAACTACCCTTGTTCGACAAGAGCATAACTAGTAGGAGAGTCCAAAGCAAGTGGGTTATTCCTTTCGTGTACCATTCTACAAGCTTTTAAGTCTCCACCACCTTTTCTCAAAGGTGTTGTAAGTTTCTTGTTCCCTCTTAAATTTACAATCGCATGCATGCTCACTTCACATTTCGAAACATGCACATCTACTTCATTTCATATGCCATACAGTCGCAAACTTATCTCACCTTTAACATATAAGCACACCATGCACGATTAAGTTCCTTATTCAAATTCGTATATACTAATATTTCATTAGTTGCATACATATGTTATTCGAACATTAAGACCTTTGATCTCAACCGGGATAACAAAAGATAGAGGAAACACGTCGAAACTTAAGTGATTGAACCACCCAAGTCACGCCTAATATATGACCATCTCTTGAATATCACCTTAACTCGACCTTGAACATAAACTATAAACTCCTCGCTAAACCGGATAAAGAGAAAACAGAAAAATAACCAAGACATTACTAGTTAAAGAAACCACCCGAACAAGCCATTTCACGATTTATTTAATACGAAACCGTTCATGCAACACCCAAATATTTTTATCCTTCTCGATAGCTCACATGGCAAACTAATTATTTCGTGTTTTGAGATCCCTCTCATAACCCCATCTCAACACCTAAATTAACTTCTTTTTAACGCCACTCGACTAGAACCAAACACTTAGAAAGATTTCATA